>JAJOOO010008322.1:0-11926 GCA_029582685.1 Solanum piurae | reverse complement strand
TCTCATATCGACATTTACTTAAATGTCAAAAATAAATGTCATATATTTCATACCGACATTTACGTAAATGTCAAAAATAAATGTCATATATCTCATACCAACATTTACCTAATTATCAAAAATAAATGTCATATATATCTCATACCGACATTTACCTAAATGTTGAAAATAAATGTCATATATCTCATACTGACATTTACCTAAATGTCGAAAATAAATGTCATATATCTCATACCGACATTCACCTAAGTGTCAAAAATAAATGTCATATATTTCTTATCGACATTCATATAAATGTCAACAAATAAATGTCATAATAACCTTACCAACATTTACATATATGTTGCAAAGTAAATGACGCAAATTCTTTTCAACATTTACCTAAATGTCACAAAATAAATGTCACAAAATCTTCCCGACAATTACCTAAATGTCGAAAAAATCCCCGACACTAAAATTTACGACATTTGGTCCAAATGTAAAATAAATGTCGGTAAATAAATTTGTGACATTTAAACATCATAATATGACATTTAGAAAATGTCGTTGTATCTCAACTTTCTTGTAGTGAACAGAGTTGAAAGTTCTCCTAGAGAAAGGTTTGATTCGACCAAGTGTCTCACCTTAGGGCGCTTCGATGTTATTTGTGAGAAAGAAAGATGGTTTTCTTAGGATGTGTATATATTACCGTCAATTGAACAAGGTTACTATCAAGAATAAGTATCCTCTTCTGAGAATTGATGATCTTTTCGACCAACTTCAGGGTGCCACTTGTTTCTCTAAGATAGAACTCACATCTGGCTACCATCAGTTAAGAGTAAGGGAATGTGATATTCCAAAGACATCTTTCAGGACCATATGAATAGAGTATTCAAGTCTTATGTATATATGTTTGTTATCATATTCATTGATGACATTCTAATCTATTCGAGAAATAAGGAATATCATGCTAGCCATCTCGGAATAGTTCTCCTGTAATGACTTGATTTCGTTGTTAGGGAAAAGTCAATGGGGAAAGAATTGGGGCTAGAAAACTTTTTCGTAGTAACTTGAGATTTCCTAACCTAGTCCAGATTTGAACGAAATCAGAGTCAATGAGGTCTAGGAAAATCTGGTAACAAATGAGAGATCTATTAATGAATTTGATTACATGAGTGGATATTTAAGATGTTAAGGATCCCGTACAACTTTACGGAAATAAATTTGTGTGAGTAGAACTCCCAAAACTGATCTTAGCGTGACCGGGTATTTTCTGGGTATTATGGGATGATGGTGTGTTGTGAAATGGAGATTTTGGAATTCTTTAAAGAGCTTACTGGTTCGTGCAAGCCGCCTTGGTGGGGCTTTTTATCGCTCTGGCGGGCCCGCTGCAGCGGGGTGAGGGCCGCAATGATGGGCTCAACGTGACTAAAGCTCGTTAATAAACCCCTAAACGACCTTATTATGCACTTTTCGACTTTTAGAGCTAAAGAACAAACCCCAGGCGACTCCTACTCATTTTTCACCATTCTTGAGGCTAAAGGTAAACTTTTAACTCCCTGAATCCATTTTTCGATCCGTAGAACGTAATAGAATGGGTAAATATTGATGGGGGGGGGTTTGTTATAGATTCTATGGTGGAAACAACCGTAAATTGGATAATTAGGATCATGGGTTTGATCTAGAGTTTATAGAATTGTTAGTAATTCGGGTAATTAGTGATTGTTTATTGATTCCCCTATTATATTGATTGTTTGTTGACCAAGAACAAGCGGAACGAATCTGAAAAGGGAAAGATCAAGTTTCTTAGGTTTCAAGCTTGTTTCGAGGTAGGTGATGGTTTTGATTTCATGTCGGTGTGATATGTTTGTAATTTCTTCATTATAATGTATGTATATATGTGAATGTTGCATTATTGATCACCTAATCGTAAATGAGGATAATTGAATAATTGTATGACATGAATCACCTCTTGTTGTATGATTGTGAGAATATATATTGTGATTGTGATTGTGGTTTGTTGAATGGGCGGGTGTCACGATCCGACACACTAACTGGGATCGGTTGCCACGTTCTGGCATAAATATATGGATTGGTTGCCACGTTCTGGCATAAACATGGATTGGTTGCCACGTTCAGGCATAAACATTGGATCGATTGCCACATTATGGCATAAAAAATAGATTGGATACCACGTACGGGTATGCTAACAGTTTGGGTGTGGGTTCCATGAGAGGACCATTGAATTGGGTTCCCTAAGAGGACCATTGAATTGTGTTGTGTATCTACTTGTGATGATTACGTTCATATCTAATGATGATTGATATTGGAAGACTGTATGTATCTCTAAATTGATAACCAATGTGTATTATTGAGAATGTGGGATGCTATATTGATCCTGAAAAGATGACTAATATTGTATATGTTCGGTATATGCATGTTTTATAATGTTGTGGTTACTTGCATGTGTTTCACTTATTGGGATAGCCGCGTGATCCTACCAGTACACGGTGGTTGTGTATTGATTCTGTACTTGCTCTTTCTTTGTTGAGTACAGGGCATCTTCAGCTGGCTATTGATAGACTTCATCTAGGTGACTAATGAGCATGACCGAATTCAAGGGTGGGCCAGTTCTTTCAGGTTGCCATGGATCTTTCTTATTCAAGTCCACTATTTTCGGACTCAGACTATTTGTTTAAGGTGTTGTTTAGTTTCGGGGTTGTACCACTTTCTCTTAGACTTGTCATTAGTAGAGTTTTGGTACATTGACTTTCAGGTTCTAGGGGTTGAATTTCCGCATTAGTTTGGTTAGTTAATTGTTTGAACCTTTGGAGTTTATGGGAAATCCACATTTTTATTGTTATTTAAACCTGTTTCCGTAGCTTTAAATGTGTATTACTTGGGTTAAGTTGATTAGTTGGGATGTAGTTTTGGTTCTCCCACCGAAGGGTTAGTGTGGGTGTCACTCACGACGGTCTGGGTCGTGAAAAAGTTGGTATCGTAGCCCTAGGTTCATTGATCTCATAGTACCAAAATGAGTCTAGTAGAGTCTTGCGGAATGGTACGATGACGTCTGTACTTTTCTTCGAGAGGCTATACGACTTTAGAAAAAATCTCACTTCTTTCTACTCTTTCGTGCTATGACTTGAATCCAATTGGTATCTGGGTGATACAAATTGGTATCTTTCCTCCTTCACTCTATGGTTTGAGCTAGAGCAACAACAACGGTAACACTATCACTAGCAAGAGAGGATGTGTATAGACTCCCGAAAGTTGAATAGAGTCACCATTCAGAACAAGTATCTAGTGCCTCAAATAAATGACCTTTTGACCAACAAGGTGCATAAATTTTCTCTAAGATTGATTTAAGGTCTGGTTACCATCGGTTAAAGATTGAGGTGGTTAACAATTGGGTTCAGCCAAGTTCTATGATTGAAATAAGCAGTTTTGTGGGGCTCGCTAGATACTATTATCGCTTAAGGTATGAGTTGAGTGCAATTAATAGCTTCCGATTCCAATTGGTATCAACGAAGTGAACCAGACGTCGTAGTCCCGGCTGAAGGGACACAAGAAAATCAAATTAGAAACTGAGAAGGTTCCAATTGGTATCTAGCCCTAGGGGTGGTGTGAATACATGGATGATCAGGAATGGTCATCCATGGAGCGAAATAATTAATTAAGAATTTGGACTTATTTGTTAATTATATCTTGGAAACTTTGAATGCGTGCTTCTGGTTGTCTGAATTAACTGTGAATGTGAAGTTGTAATTGCTTGAATGTGATGAGGTGATTATGTGCACAATAAATATGTTCCTGAACTTTGATATGTACAATATATTGGCTTGGTCATTGAAATTATGCAAGTTGTAAATACTTGAGTATCGTGAAATTTGTTGTGAAATGAAGATATTGACTAAGTATCGTGGGATTGACTGGGGAGTAGACAATGATCATCCTAGTTATGAGGATTATTCTAAAATTGCTAAGTAAAGTGGTAACCTTTGTGGAATTTAGAAAACAAAAAAACCCTAGAAAAATTATTGGCAGGGGTTCTGTTTCCGTTTTGGCTAATGGGGCGAGACTTTTCCCGCCAAGGCGAGGCTGCCAGTACGGGATTCCACCCGCCTGTGCGGGACAGGGCGAGAAAGAATCTCAGCCCTGTCTTCCTTATTTTCCTAGTCATAATTATGGACCCCGAATCGTACCCGAACTAACCCCCGCGATCTAATTCAGTGTTCAGCAAACGAATATAAGTTGTAAGGTATGTTAAAATTATGGAGAACCTGAGCATATGAGGAGGAAATCAGCGATACTGTGGATGCAGGGGAAATGTTAATGTAGGTAGAGGAGTAGTGCAACCAGGCAATGAGGTTGTTCGTCAAGAGGACAGGGGTCAATTTTATGTTTTTCCGAGTAAGACCGAGTTTGAGGGTGTCATGCAGTGGTCACAAGAGCTACTCTTGTCTGTGCCCGGATGGCTATTGTTTTGTTTGATCTGGGTTCTACTCATTCGTATGTGTCAGTTAAATTGCCTTGAGATTTGATGTGGTTGGTGATATACTTGATGTCCCCATCCATGTTTCTACCCGAGTTGAATAGTCAGTCATAGTCACCCATGTATATTGTGTTGTCCTGTTGTGTGTATGGATTTTCAGAGTTGGGTTGATTTTGTTATGTTGGATATGACTTACTTGATATAATCTTAGGCATGACTTGGTTGTCCCCCTATTATGTTGTGCTTAATGGTAATGCTAAGTCGGTAACTCTAGAGATCCCAGGTGGGGAAAGGTTAAAGTGGGAAGGGGGTACAAGCCTAAGTCATCTAAGGTCATATCTTTCGTGCGGGGTAGGAAACTAGTGGGGCAAGATTGTTTGATGTAATTGGCTCATATTTGGGATGTTGAGGTCGAATTCCCCGCTATTGAGTCTATTCCTATGGTGTCAGAATCGAGAGAGCTTAAAGCTCAAATCTAAGAGCTTCTTGATAAAGGTTTTATCGTCCTAGTGTTTCCACGTGGGGTGTTACTGTCGTGCTTGTTACGAAGAAGGATAGTGGTGTGAGGACTTCTTATTCTATCTGAAGCCATAAATGAGTGGATTGATACCGGAATGACAAGCTTATGGATAAAGAAAGTACAAATGAGTATATTTAGGTAAAGGTAATTGTAGTATTTTAGTAAGAAAGTGTGTATAAAAATTGGGCTAGTACTTTTTAATTTGATGGGTATACCTGAGTTTGAGGTGACATGTTGATGAAAAGGTTGACTTCGTAGTGATAGCCAGGGCTAACCAAGTGTAATGGTAGTATGAGTTCGTGATGGATTGTGATGCAATGCAACTATATATAAGATTGTTGGTTAAGCAAATTTTGTGTAGTAAGTACGACTTGCGAGTATCTAAGGTCGTGGTTTTCTAATATTGGGTAAGTAACACGGTTGTATGAAAAGTTTTAAGAAATGGTGGAACACCACTCGAATAAAATTTAAAAGAGCTAGAGTCATAATGAAGAAAAATAGTGGGATGAAGTGTAGCCTTTAGAGAGAGACGAGAGCAAGAATATTGTAATTGATTGCATAGGCTAAATAGGTATCTTCAGAGGGATAGATAATTAGGTTCAGAGACGCGTGATTTCATTCATTTTGTTGTGGCTATGACAATAGTGTCACAAGTCCATCAGATTGGTTATAAACTATTAAAAAAAGACTTGAGAAAAGAGTGTACAGACACTAGCTCGAATGTGATGATAATTTCTTTTGTTTTGTTTTGAGTTTTGAAATGAGTACGATTGAATTGTTAGCGAAAGATATTGTGAGATCGACAAAGATGCGATCCATGATAAGTGAAGATCCATGAATTCATAAAAATCTTTGAGGTATAAGCTAATGTTGATATATAAGGGGATTATGTTATATAGTTGAAATTACAATTCAGATTATTCATTGTAAGTCTACATTCGTGATGATGTAATTGTCAAGGTATGAATTGGCAAGGTGAGTACTGATCAATTGTATACGGTATTGAACATTTGAAAGGACTTACTCTTGGTTTGAGTAATAGATTTTATTAATTTTGATTGTTAAAGTATATAAGGAAGGTTTTCATTTTAAAAGTATTGTTTAGAGTAAGGTAAATGATCAAAGTGTTTATGATGGTTGTTAGTATTGTAAGTATGATTCACTAGCTATGCTCTCGTGTGTTTTCATTTTATGGGTGGATCTCTAGTGGTGCATAAGATGTACCGACCCTGTGATGTTCTCTTCGTTGAGTGGGATGAGTTGGGAAGACGTGGTTATTTCAGATGACTTATGTGGTGTTATCTTGGAGTTGTAAAGTATTTCAGTGGTTTTACATGTACCACTTTGCTTATGAGAGTTTATAGAAGAGCTACCATGCGTATTTATGGTTGTCCGACAATCTTAATATTCATCTAGTCATTGAGGTCATGTATTGATTATGTGTGATTGAATGTGGGGATCATTGGGTCCAATTCTAAAGTTCTTAAGAGGTAATCTACAATTACTAAATCTAACATTTTGATAGTGTTGTTGAAGGGTTTGTAAGCTTAGACATATCCCTCGATCAGTATCTAATGTCTAAAGATCAATTTTTTATTACTTAAGCTCATGAAAATTTATGTTGTGAGAAAGAGAAGTTGATAAGAACTATGGTTGTTTGGGTATTATGAGTGGTGCTGGTTGGTTCAGGTTCACTTCTAATTGTAGCGAGTATTGATTTAGAATTTTATCATGGTTATGTGAGAAAGGATTCGTCCTGATGTTGTGTCAAAGTCATGGATAACAAGTTGTAGACATGTGAACGATCAACTTTGGTGGTTATAGGGAATAGCTTTGTTGTTAGTTAAGTGCACATACAACAATAATTATCACTCGAGTATTGTGATGACTTCATTGAGGCATTGTATGGATGGATGTGTAGGTATTCAATTGGTTTGTTTGGGGACGAAGATTTTATCATAAAGTGAGACTCAGTTTTGTTAAACAAGACCTTTTGTATGAAGAAGAACTGGTTGAAATTCTTGATCTCAATGTCCGAAAGGTAAGGACATGCGAGACAAGTATCCCCACTTGTTCATCAATTCTGGTACTACTTAACCCTTACATTAGCCAGTATTTCCTAGTTGATCACTCGGGGACGAGTGATGGGTAAATTGGTATCTATTGTAACGACCTGATTCCTTCATTAGGGAAAAGTCAATGGGGAAAATATTGGGGCTAGAAAACTTTTTCATAGTAACTTGAGATTTCCTAGCCTAGTCCAGATTTGGACGAAATCGGAGTCAATGAGGTGTAGGGAAATCTGATAACAAATAAGAGATCTATTAATAAATTTGATTACATGAGTGGATAGTTAAGACATTAAGAATCGCGTACGACTTTACGGAATTGAATTTGGGTGAGTAGAACTCCAGAAACTGGGTGTCATAGGATGATGGTGTATTCTGAAATGGGGATTTTGGAATTCTTTAAAGAGCTCACTGGTTCATGCAAGCCGCCTTGGCGGGGCTTTTTGTTGCTCTGGTTGGGCTGCTACAGCGGGGTGAGGGCTGCTGTGGCGGGATGGACGTGACTTAAGCTCGTTAATAAACCCCTAAACGACCTTATTATGTACTTTTCGACTTTTAGAGCTAAAGAACGAACCCCAGGCAACTCCCACTCATTTTTCACCATTCTTAAGGCTAAAGGTAAGTTTTTCAGTCCCCGAATCCATTTTTTGATCCGTAGAACGTAATATAATGGGTAAATATTTATGGGGGAGGGTTTTGTTATAGATTCTATGGTGGAAACAACCCTAAATTGGATAATTGAGATCATGGGTTTGATCTAAGGTTCGTAGAATTGTTAGTAATTTGGGTAATTAGTGATTGTTTATTGGTTCCCGTATTATATTGATTATTTGTAGACCAATAACAAGGAGAACGAATCCAGAAAGGGAAGGATCAAGTTTCTTAGGGTTTCAAGCTTGTTTCGAGGTAGGTGATGGTTGGGATTTCATGTTGGTGTGATATATGTTTGTAGTTGCTTCATTATAATGCATGTATGTATGCGAATGTTGGATTTTTGATCACCTAATCGTAAATGAGAATAGTTGAATAATTGTATGCCATGAATCACCTCTTGTTGTATGATTATGAGAATATACATTGTGAATTTGAATGTGGTTTATTGAATGGGCGGGTGTCACGATCTGACACACTAACTGGGATCGGTTTCCACGTTCCGGCATAAATATATGGATCGGTTACCACGTTCTGTCATAAACATGGGATCGGTTGCCACGTTCCAGCATAAACATTGGATCAATTGCCAAGTTCCGAAATAAACATTGGATCGGATACTACATACCGGTATGCTAACAGTTTGGGTGTGGGTTCCATCAGAGGACCATTAAATTGGGTTCCGTGAGAGGACCATTGAATTGTGTTGTGTATCTACTTGTGATGATTACGTTCATATCTAATGATGATTGATATTGGAAGACTGTATGTTGCTCTAAATTGATAACCAATGTGTATTATTGAGAATGTGGGATGCTACATTGATTCTGAAGAGGTGACTACTATTGTATATGTTTGGTATATGCCTGTTTTATAATGTTGTGGTTACTTGCATGTGTTTCACTTATTGGGATAGTTGCATGATCCTACTAGTACACGGTGGTTGTGTACTGATACTGCACTTGCTCTTTCTTTGTTGAGTACAGGGTATCTTCAGATGGCTATTGATAGACTTCAACTAAGTGACTAATGAGCGTGACTGAATTCAAGGGTGAGTCAGTTCTTTCAGGCTTCCATGGATCTTTCTTATTTAAGTCCACTCTTTTCGGACTCAGACTATTTGTTTAAGGTGTTTTTTAGTTTCGGGGTTGTACCCCTTGCTTTTAGACTTGTCGTTAGTAGAGTTTTGGTACATTGACTTTCAGGTTCTAGGGGTTGAATTTTCGCATTCGTTTGGGTAGTTAATTGTTTAAACCTTTGGATTTTATGGGAACTCCGCATTTTTATCGTTATTTAAACTTGTTTCCATAGCTTTAAATTTGTATTACTTGGGTTAAGTTGATTAGTTGGGCTATAGTTTTGGTTCTCCCACCGGAGGTTAGTGTGGGTGTCACTCACGACGGCCTGGGTCGTGACATCTCCAAACTCTCTAGGATAGGGAGTTGTATGCCAAGTTCTCTAAGTGTGAGTTTTGGCTTGAGTTTGTGGCATTTTTAGGCCACATTGTTTCCGAAGAGGGAATTAAAGTTGATACTTAGAAAATAGAGGCAACGCAGAATTGGCCTAGACTCAGATCTCCAACTAATATTAGGAGTTTCTTGGGTTGGCTGGATATTATAGAAGGTTCGTAGAGGGGTTTTCATCTATTTCGTCCCCTTTGACCAAGTTAACTAGGAAAATAATGAAGTTCCAATGGTCTGAAGCTTGTGAGAAAAGCTTTCAGGAATTGAAATAGAGGTTGACTACTGCCCAGTATTGACCTTACCAGAAGGTACCCAAGGCTTTGTTGTATATTGTGATGCGTCTAGAGTTGGTTTGGGTTGTGTGTTAATGCAGATGACAAAGTTATAGCTTATGCCTCCAGACAGTTGAAGGTTCATGAGAGGAATTACTCAACCCATGATCTAGAGTTGGCTGCTGTAGTATTTTCTTTGAAAATATGGCGGCATTATCTTTATGGGGTTCATGTGCATGTGTTCATCGATCACAAGGGTCTTCAGTAAGTGTTTAGTCAGAAAGAGCATAATCTCATACAGAGGAGGCGGTTAGAGTTACTTAAGGATTATGACATGAGTATTCTATATCACCCAAGTAAGGCTAATGTTGTTGTTGATGCCTTGAGCAGGTTGTCTATGGGTAGTACCGCCCATTTTGAGGAAGATAAGAAAGAGCTAACAAGAGATGTGCATAGACTTCACGATTAGGATTTCGACTAATGGATTCCACAGAAGGAGGAGTAGTGGTGATGAATGGGGCTGAATCATCATTAGTATCAGAAGTGAAAGAGAAGCAACACCAAGACCTTATTTTTCTTGAATTGAAGGTAAATGTTCATAAGCAAAAACTAATGGCTTTTGAACAAGGGGGAGATGGTGCATTGAGGTATCAAGGTAGATTGGGTGTACCAAGAGTGGATGAACTCCAAGAGAGGATCATGGAGGAAGCTAATAGCTCCAGTTATTCTATCCATTCGGGTTCCACAAAGATGTATCATGATTTGAGAGAAGTTATTGGGTGAGTAGTATGAAGCTGGGCATTGTAGAGTTTGTTGCTAAATGTCCGAATTGTCAACATGTTAAAGTAGAGCACCAAAGGCCCGTGGTATGGCTCAGAATATAGAACTTCCAGAATGG
Organism: Solanum piurae; assembly: GCA_029582685.1. NCBI lineage: Eukaryota > Viridiplantae > Streptophyta > Magnoliopsida > Solanales > Solanaceae > Solanum > Solanum piurae. Next base: position 1,579 of record JAJOOO010008322.1, on the reverse strand, counting down.
AAGTGGGAGATTATCAATATGGACTTAATTACTGGGTTGCCACGGTCTCGCAGGCAACATGATTCTATTTGAGTGATTGTTGATAGAATGACAAAATCAACCCACTTTTTGCCGGTAAAGACTACCCATTCAGCAGAAGACTATGCCAAGTTATACATTCAAGAGGTAGTAAGACTTCATGGAGTTTCGGTCTCCATTATTTCAGATAGAGGTGTGCAATTTACTGCACATTTTTTGAAGTCATTCCAAAAAGGCTTGGGTTCAAAGGTGAACTTAAGTATTGCTTTTCATCCTCAAACAGATGGTCAAGCATAGCGCATTATCCAGACTTTAGAAGCTATGTTGAGGGCCTGTGTGATGGATTTCAAAGGTAATAGGGATGATCACCTACCTCTCATTGAGTTTGCTTATAACAATAGTTACCACTCTATCATCCAGATGGCTCCGTATGAAGCTCTTTATGGGAGAAGATGCAGATCTTCTATTGGATGGTTTGAAATTGGTGAAGTTCGGTTGATAGGACCAGACTTAGTTCATCAAGCTATGGAGAAGGTGAAGGTTATTCAAGAGAGCTTGAAAACAACCCAGAGTCGTAAAAAATCCTACACTTCTATAGAAGAAGGGAGTTAGAGTTTGAAGTAGATGATTGGGTATACTTGAAAGTTTCACCAATGAAGGGTGTTATGAGATTTGGTAAGAAGGGGAAAATTATTCCTCGATATATTGGTCCTTACAGAATATCCAAGAGGATTGGCAATGTAGATTATGAGTTAGAGTTACCCCAAGAGTTAGAGCAGTCTATCTGGTGTTCCACATCTCCATGTTGAAGAAGTGCATGGGATATCCTTCACTTATCATACCAACTTAAGATATTGGAATCAAGGATAGCTTATCTTATGAGGATATTCCTGTTCAGATTCTAGATCGCCAAGTTCGCAAGTTAAGAACAAAAGAGGTAGCATCAATCAAAATTCTGTGGAGATATCAGTTTGTTAAGAAAGCCACTTGGGAAGATGAGGAGGATATGAAGAAGAGATATCCACATCTCTTTGAAAAAGAGGTAGCATCAATCAAAATTCTGTGGAGATATCAGTTTGTTAAGAAAGCCACTTGGGAAGATGAGGAGGATATGAAGAAGAGATATCCACATCTCTTTGAAAAAGAGGTAGCATCAATCAAAATTCTGTGGAGATATCAGTTTGTTAAGAAAGCCACTTGGGAAGATGAGGAGGATATGAAGAAGAGATATCCACATCTCTTTGAAAAAGAGGTAGCATCAATCAAAATTCTGTGGAGATATCAGTTTGTTAAGAAAGCCACTTGGGAAGATGAGGAGGATATGAAGAAGAGATATCCACATCTCTTTGAAAAAGAGGTAGCATCAATCAAAATTCTGTGGAGATATCAGTTTGTTAAGAAAGCCACTTGGGAAGATGAGGAGGATATGAAGAAGAGATATCCACATCTCTTTGAAAAAGAGGTAGCATCAATCAAAATTCTGTGGAGATATCAGTTTGTTAAGAAAGCCACTTGGGAAGATGAGGAGGATATGAAGAAGAGATATCCACATCTCTTTGAA
>JAJOOO010008321.1:0-32136 GCA_029582685.1 Solanum piurae | reverse complement strand
TATCAAAATGGCATGAAAGCATAACTTCCAAATAAATGTCCTTTTTAGCATGTTTTGCATATCTTCATACTTAGTACGTGTGTTGTACTAACCCCTTTCTTCTATTTTACTACAAGTGTAGGTTGTGGTAACTAGGAGGAGATTGGGCTTTGGAGTTGCTTGGATTGCTTCACTCTTCCAAGTCTTTGTTATGTCCTCAAGATTCGAGGACTATGTTTAGAAGTTTCTTAGTCATTGTAATAGACACTTAAGTTTCATTTTATTTGTAAAGGGCCGTGTCCCTTATTATGTTTTAAGTTCTTGTCTAAGATTGGATGAAGAGACTTAGTAGTTCCGCTTGCGTATTGATGTTTTCAAATGTTGATGACTCTTGAAGTCTTATGGTTTTATTGATTAAAAGTTTTAAATTCTTAGTGATTTGTATGATCTATGCGATGAATGAATGCTAAGGCTTGTATAAGACCTCTGAGAGGTCGAATACACATGTAACGGCTAAGGGATGCTCTCGGGTCGTTACAGTTCTCTTATGCTATGAAGATATATGAATTTATGCATGTTTTATAGAGATTGTTGCTATGAGTGGATTTTCTTGTTACAAGTTAATGAACATGAATGTTTCCTTGTCTATGAGTATTGACTATGGATGAGGTCAAAGTATGATATGCATGATTATGGTGGCCTAAAAGTGGTACTTAGTATTAGATAGGATTATGGGATCTTATCTATGCATTGAACACGTATAGCTTAAGGTTGCTTATGAGATGGTTTGCCTTATGTATTTACACTAATGTGCATGATGACTCTTAAATTTGATAAACTGCATGGTTTCAACTAAAATGTAACCTTTTAGCATGTTTTCAAGGATTTTATGGATGACTATCATACTTAGTGCATTTTTGTACTAACCCATATTTTCTACATTTTTCTATAAGTGTAGGGCCCGGTTGATGAGGTGTGCTTCCTTCTTGGTCAAAGCTTGGATCGATTACCCTCCACGCTTTTGGTGAGTCCTCATGGTTCGAGGATGGAAGTTGTTCATTTCTAGTTTATTTCTTACATTCTCTTTTGAGACTATGTTGTAAAGGGCTGCGACCCTATTTGATACCTCGATTGTATTCAATGGCTTATTGAGATAATGTTTAGACTTCCATTTGCTTTATGAAAGACTTTAATTGTAAAGAAAAGATTTAATTCCACATTATTTTTATTGCTTATGTTATGATATGCTAAGGGCTTGTATAAGACCCCCTTCGGGGGTAGAGTACGCCGTCTTACATCTAGGGGGTACCCCTGGGTTGTGACAAACATGGTATTAGAGCACAAGGTTTAGAATGATTCTAGGATGATGTCTCATAAGCCACGTCTAGTAGAATCTTGTTTAGAAGTATGAAGCGCACCACATTTATGAACGAGCGGCTATAATATGTTTAGGAAATTTCACTTCTTTCATTACTCCTAGTTTTTGCTTTGGAGTTAACTCTATAGAGTCCTTCTCCTAACCCTTCTCTTGTGTCTTTAGGATATGAATACACGAAGGGATAATGCAAGAAGGATAGAATAGGAGAATGTGAATGAGGGAGTTCCTCTCCAAGGTCCTCAAGATCCGGCGGCTATGAAAAATGTGGAAATAAGGTCAGCTCGCCAAATATTAACCCAAGTCGTGATGGCCCAAGTAAATAGGGATACTACTCATGTGAACCCTAATGTGAATATCACCGCTTCAAGGATTAGGGACTTTGCTAGAGTGAATCCTCCCAAATTTCATGGTTCTAAAGTGAAAGAGAATCCGCAAAGGTGTATTGATGAGGTGTATAAGGTGCTTGATGCTATGGAAGTGTCTTCACAAGAGAAGGCAGAATTAGCCGCCTACCAATGGGAAGATGTGGCTCAAGTATGGTATGATCAATGGAAGGGTGAGAGACCCATAGGAGCAGGCCCGATAGAATGAGAATTGTTTAAGTCAGTCTTTCTTGATAGATTCTTTCCTCTAGAGTTGAGGGAATGAAAAATGCAAGAGTTCATAAATCATTGACAAGGGGGTATGAGCGTGAAGGAATATGCTCTAAAGTTCACCCAACTATCCAAGTATGCCCCAACCTTAGTGGAGGATTCGAGGGCTAAGATGAATAAATTCGTGATGGGAGTGTCTAGTAGTCAATGAATAGTGCTTATCACAAGTATGAATATTTCTTGTCTCATGGTCCATGCCGAACAAATTGAGGAATAAAAGCTCAAGCAAGTGAATAGGGAAGTAAAAAGAGCAAGGACTGATGATGGGAATTTTCCAAGGGTAAATCCGAGGGTCAAGGTCGACCAAGGTTCAAGCGAAGGTTCACCAACCAAGGATCCTCTAGTGCTCCAAGGTTCAACAAATATAGGGTGTCGAACCCTAAGCCTCAAGGAGGCAATAGTGGTGGATCTTCTATGGTGAGGCCTACTTGTGCTAAGTGCGGTAAGAAACATGATGGTAAGTGCCTAGTTGGCACGGTTGGTTGCTATAGTTGTGGGAAAATTGTTCATATGATGAGGGATTGTCCCATGCTTAAGGTTTAAGGAAGAGAGGCAAAGCAAGTTCCTCCTATCGGTTCAAATTCTGATTCTCCCTAGAAAAACCGCTTCTATGCTCTTCAAAGCCGAGGTGACCAAGAGAGTTCCCTGGATGTGGTGACCGGTATGTTGAAATTTTTCTTTATTGATGTGTATGCTTTATTGGATCCCGGTGCTACTTTATCTTTTGTGACGCCTTATGTGGCAATGAGGTTTGATGTTCCTCCGAAAGAGTTATTAGACCCTTTTTCAGTTTCTACCCCGGTTGGTGATTCTGTGGTTCCTAAGAGGATTTATAGAAGATGTCCCATTTCCTTGTCCCATAGAGTTACTCTTATTGACTTGGTAGAACTTGACATGTTAGATTTTTATGTGATTCTTGGTATGGATTGGTTGCATGCATGTTATGCCTCTATTAATTGTAGGACCCGGGTGGTTAAATTCCAATTTTTGAATAAGCCTTTTTTAGAGTGGAAGGGAGGGAGGGGAGATTCTATGCGTAGAGGTCAATGTTTCTCTTGTCTTAAAGCTAGAAAGATGATCTCCAAAAGGTGTATTTACCATCTTGTTAGGGTGAAGGATGTTGAATTTGAAACCCCTCCTCTAGAGTCGGTTCCGGTAGTGAATGAGTTTCCAGAAGTTTTTCCCGATGATTTGCCCGGTATTCCTCCCGAGCGGGAAATAGATTTTGGTATTGAACTTATTCCGGATACGCAACCTATCCCCATTCCTCCCTATAAAATGGCTCTGGTGGAGTTGAAAGAACAACTAAAGGATTTGCTAGACAAGGGTTTTATTCAACCGAGTATCTCTCCATGGGGTGCTCCGGTATTGTTTGTTAGAAAGAAGGATGGATCTATTAGAATTTGAATTGATTATCGTCAATTGAATAAAGTGACCATTAAGAACAAGTAGGATTGATGACTTGTTTGACCAACTTCAAGGAGCTTGTTATCTTTCCAAGATTGATCTACATTCGGGCTATCACCAATTAAGGGTGAGAGGGGTTGATATTCCCAAGACGAACTTACGAATGAGATATGGTCACTATGAGTTCTTAGTAATGTCATTTGGGTTGACAAACGCTCCAGTGGCATTCATGGACCTAGTGAACAGGGTGTTCCAACAATACCTTGACATGTTCCTTATCGTGTTTATTGATGATATCTTGATATACTCAAGGAGTGAGAAAGAGCATGTCAACCATTAGAGGTTGGTGTTGCAAGTTCTTAAGGAACATCAACTATTCGCAAAATTTATCAAATGCGAGTTTCGGCTATGGTCCGTAGCATTCCTTGGTCACATTGTGTCAAGCAAGGGTATTGAGGTAGATCCTAAGAATATGGATGCGGTCAAGAGTTGGCCTAGACCTCTTACTCCCTCCGACATTAGAAGCTTTTTGGGTTTGGCCGGTTACTATAAAAGATTTGTTGAGGGGATTTCTTCCATTGCTTCTCCGTTGATGACCTTGACTTAAAAGAAAGCTAAATTTGTGTGGTCAGAAAATTGTGAGAAAGGTTTCCAAGAATTGAAAGATAGACTCACTTCTGCTTCGGTGTTGACCTTACATGAGGGTACACATGGTTTTATGGTATATTGTGATGCCTCTAGAGTTGGGTTGGGATGTGTGCTCATGAAAAATGGTATAGTGATTGCCTATGCATCAAGGCAACTTAAAATCCATATGAAGAATTATCTGACCCATGATCTTGAATTAGCGGCGGTCGTGTTTGCCTTAAAAATATGGATGCATTATCTATATTGGGTCCATGTTGATATTTTCACCGATCATAAGAGTCTTCAATATGTGTTTAGCCAAAAAAACTTGAACCTCTGGCAAAGAAGGTGGTTAGAATTATTGAATGACTAAGACATGAGTGTCCTTTATCACCCCGGCAAAGCTAATGTGGAAGCAGATGCTCTTAGTAAATTGTCCATGGGTAGTGTGGCTCATATAGAGGATGAAAAGAAAGAATTGATTCATGAGGTGCATAGGTTGGCCCGACTAGGAGTTCAACTAATAGATTCCACCAAGGGCGGTGTCACGGTCCATAATGGTTCCGAATCGTCCTTTGTGATGGATGTTAAGGAAATGCAAGACCTTGACCTATATTAGTTGAGTTGAAAGAGTCGGTACTCCGAAAGTTCGTTGAGGCTTTCGGGGGAGATGGGGTGCTTAGGTACAAAGGTCGGTTATGTGTTTCGGATGTTGATGGCTTGAGAGAGCTAATTCTAGAAGAGGCTCATTGTTCTAGATATTCTATTCATCTGGGAGCCACCAAGATGTACCGTGATCTACGGGAAGTCTAATGGTGCAATGGTATGAAGAAGGATATAGCGGGTTTTGTAGCCAAGTGTCTGAATTCTCAACAAGTAAAGGCCGAGCACCTAAGGCCAGGAGGCTTGTCCCAAAAAAATAGATATTCCCACTTGAAAGTGGGAGGATGTGAACATGGACTTTATAGTGGGTTTGCCTCGTACCCGAAGGCAACATGATTTCATTTGGGTCATCATAGATCGAATGAAAAAATCAGGTCACTTCATTCCCGTCAAGGTTTCTTTTTTGGCGGAAGACTATGCCAAATTGTATATCAAGGAGATAGTGAAATTACATGGGGTTCCTTAATCTATTATTTTGGATCGGGTACTCAATTTACTTCACACTTTCGGAAGTCATTCCAAAAAGGGCTTGGTACTAAGGTTAAGCTTAGCACGACTTTTCATCCCCAAACCCATGGGCAAGCGAAACGTACCATCCAAACCTTAGAGGATATGTTAAGGGCATGTGTTATATACTTCAAGGCTAATTGGGATGACCATCTACTATTAATAGAGTTTGCCTACAACAATAGTTACCACTCAAGTATTGCCATGGCTCCTTTTGAAACCTTGTATGGTAGGATATGTAGGTCTCTGGTTGGTTGGTTTGAAGTAGGTGAAATTGCTCTAATTGGTCCCGAACTAGTTTATAAGGCCATAGAGAAAGTCCGACTCATTAGAGAGAGGTTGAGGATGACCCAAAGTCGGCAAAAGTCGTATGCCGATGTTAGAAGAAGGGATTTAGAATTTGAAGTTAATGATTGGGTCTATTTAAAAATCTCACCTATGAAAGGTGTAATGAGGTTTGGCAAGAAAAGGAAACTTAGTCTTTGGTATGTATGCCCATATCAAATTTTGAAGCGTATTGGGAAAGTTGCCTATTAGTTAGACTTGCCAAATGAATTGGCTCAGGTTCATCCGATATTTCATGTTTCCATGCTTAAGAAGTGTATTGGAAATCCAGTATCCATTATCCCCTTAGAAGGGTTGGGGGTTGATGAGAGTCTATCATATGAGGAAGTTCCGGTAGAAATCCTAGACTGACAAGTTACGAGATTGAGAAACAAGGAAATAGCTTCCGTGAAGGTTTTATGGAGGAATCATTTAGTTGAGGGTGCGACTTGGTAGGCCGAGGCCGATATGAAGTCCCGCTATCCTCATCTCTTTCCTTCTACTCCTATTCAAGCTTGAGGTAAGTAGTTTCTCTTGAGTTCCTAGTTTTGGGGGTCCTGTGTGATATATGTGTTTTCCCTGATTTCCTTATGATTATGCATGTTCTTGAAGAGAATTCATGTTTAGTAATAAAATGACTTTTCATGATTTATGTGTTCCTCATGTTGTTGTGCATTGTAGTATGATGTCACATATTTGACTTCATGAGATGAATTGATGAACTTGCTTTATTATGTTTTATGAAATGGCATATTGGCTCCAAATGTCGTGTTGAGCATGCTTTTGTTGGAGAAGGTAGTTCCTCCTATGGATATGTGAAATGATAAGTTTTGTGCATAATGGGTTGTTAGATGTAGATCCTACTTCCTTGTGTTGCATTGATTATGTTTTGATGGAGTTGAAGTTTTTTCCTTTGAATTGTGCATTATTTTGATGTTGCATTCATGATGGGCTGCTAGTCTTGAGTCTTTAATTCTGTAAGGTGTTTAGATTGTCATTCGAGGACGAATGTTCCCAAGGGGGATATAATGTAACACTCCGGAACTAGTAGGCTAAACTAGATCTAAACGTGATGGGTTAACATCAAGAGTAAGGGTTAAGAGCCAAGGAAAAAGGGTGAGGACCAAGGCAAGGGGCCAAGGCTGCCCATCTTGACCAAGGAACTACCTCCCAAGACTACGAGGGTCTTCACGACCCGTAGTAGAGACCACGAGTCATGGTGCCACTCGTAGAGGTGGAGGCAGTAGCCCCCTTAATCTGTCTGATAAATTGACCCTCCACATGAGCCACTTCACGGCTCGTGGGAGTGGTCTTGAACTTGACTTAGAGGAAAAGAGGATTGAAGGCAAGGTGGCTTTGCCACTGCCTCAAGGTCCACGAGAGGGATCATGGCTCATGATTAGCTCGGGGTCACTATATAAGTCATTTTTAAGTCAAAATTCACCCAACTAAGTTATTTTTCAAAAACACCCAAATCAAATTAAAAATTCATCTCCTTCACAATATTTCTCTCTCTAAAACTCAAGGAAGAAGAAGAGTAAAATTGGAGCTAGGGCTTGAAGAAATCAAGGCTTTTCCCCTCAATTTAGTGGGAAAATCATCCTAAGGTATGGTAGATTTTCATCTATGGAGAGAATTCCTCCATAGAGTTCCTTCAAAGTCTTCAATCTCAAATCTAGAAATCCCAAAAGCTAGGGTTTTACTGCAATGTCATGGGTTCCTTTCAAAAACGTTTTCAATAATTGTTTTATGATGGATTATGATTGCATTGATGATTTATTGTTGATTTATGATGAAATCCCCCCAAGAACCCATGAATTCCCCATATTACTAAATTGTGATCTTATGATGTGGGTTGATTGATTATAGAAGCATGTGAAGAAATTATGCTTAGAATGATTGAGTTAATTGAATCATGTTATTACCCATATCTAATGTAGAAATTCTACATGTGTTGGTTGAATGTGATTCATGGTCCTTGAAGGGCAAAACATGAGATTTGTACATGATTGTGACGATTATGCATGTGTTCTAAGATCACCTTGGGAGTGAGGATCCTATGACCATGATATACTTGTGGTATTGATGAAAGGTCATTCTGCCCTATACCCTTACACATGGCTATGTATGAAATGTCTATGACTATGATAATATTGTTGTGTTGATTGAAAGGCTATTCTCATGAACACACTATGAACACGATGTGAAGGGTTTACTCACATAATAATGATTCTAAGGTTGAAAGGCTATTCTCACCTCTTGAATCTATGAGCTATATCATGATATCATGTTGGATTGAATGTTAGGACATCCTTCCATAAACATGAACGTAAGTTAAGACTTAACATGAACTTAATGGGAATTATGCTTAGCACCAAGTGAATATGAATATGAGATGAAAGCTTTTACGTTAGTTAGTCCGGCTTTCCAAATGGGTTCCTTTTACACCAGTTAGTCCGGGTTCCTTAAACAGTTCTCTCATAAGATGGAAACCATTTACGTCAGTTAGTCAGGGTTTCTAGAAGCAATCTACATATCCCATAAATATGTGCCCACATAGGTCTTTAGCTAGTGGATCTACCTAAGCTAACAAACATGAGTTCTACCTTAGGCAAGTAGGACACCTCTTTTCGGTGTGGGGGCATGACACCAGATTCCATGTAGCTCACATGGTCTATGTCGGTTAAGGATATTTCCCTCCATGACAAGAATATGATCTATGACAAGAACATGAACTATAACCTATGACTCCTCAAGAATCTTTATTTAGTGTGAGTGGGGGTATGAGACTTCATTCATGCATTGCACAAGTAGGCTTTGAAAGGGGTTATGGTGTGGTTCTCTTATGGTATGAAGATATATGAATTTATACATGTTTAATATGGATTGTTGCTATGAGTGGATTTTCTTGTTACTAGTTAATGGACATGAATGTTTTCTTGTCTATGAGTAGTGGCTATGGATGAGGTCAAACTATGATATACATGATTATGGTGGCCTAAAAGTGGTACTTAGTATTAGATAGGATTATGGGATCTTATCTATGCATTGCACAAGTATATCTTAGGGTTGCTTATGAGATGGTTTGACTTATGTATTTACACTAATGTGCATGATGACTCTTAAATTTGATAAAGTGCACGGTTTCCACTAAAATGTCCCCTTTTAGCATGTTTTCAAGGATTTTATGCATGGCTATCATACTTAGTGCATTTTTGTACTAACCCATATTTTCTACATTCTTATAAGTGTAGGGCCCGGTTGTTGATGTGTGCTTCCTTTTTGGTCAAAGCTTGGATCGATTACTCTCCACGCTTTTGGTGAGTCCTCATGGTTCGAGGATGGAAGTTGTTCATTTCTAGTTTCTTTCTTACATTCTCTTTTGAGACTGTGTTGTAAAGGGTTGCGACCCTATTTGATACCTCAATTGTATTAGATGACTTATTGAGATAGTTTCTAGACTTTCATTTGCTTTATGAAAGACTCCGATTGTAAAGAAAAGTTTTTATTCCACATCGTTTCTATTGCTTATGTTATGATATGCTAAGGGCTTGTATAAAACCCCCTTCGGGGATTCGAGTACGCCGTGTTACATCTAGGGGGTACCCCTATTTCGTGACAAAATTAGACCACAAAGTGTTTTTAGTTCTGAAGCTCCACCATAGCTTAACAAATAAGGCTTTAGACAAATCAAATAAGGACCTTAAACCAATACCTCTTTCTTATTTAGGTACACATATGCCATCCCAGGAAGTCCAATATTTTTCCCTCCCCTCTTCTTTTAAATACCATAAGAACTTAACAAAGATTCTATGGATATCATATCTGATGCATTTTGGAGGAACCATAACGGATAACAAATATATTGACATACTTTGTAGTACGTGCTTAATAAGGAATAACTTACCCCCAAAGCATAACAATTTGCCTTTCCAAACTTGAAGTTTATTCGAGATCTTCTTAATCAAATCTGTAAAATTATCTATCCTTTTCTTAGCATGAATAATAGGAACCTAAGATACATTAGAGAAAATTTACCTCTTAAAAAATAGTACGGTCTTCCACCAGCTTCACGTATACATTTTTAACCTTGTTAGACATGTAGAAGAAACTCTTTTCCTTGTTGATTTTCTGACCAGATTGTGTTTCATACTCATACAACACCTTCATAATTAAATTCAAAGACATCTTTTCTGCAGATGAGAATATAATGGTTATCCGCATATGCCAGATGATTTGATTTGTCACTCCATTTAGGCATACCAAAACATTTGAATTACAATAAAATAATTTGTTTAGTGCCTTAGTCAAAACTTCAGCAATTAGTATAAATAAAGCAGGTGATAAAGGATCATCCTGCTTTACACATCTTGTGGAATGAAAGAAGCCTTGAGCTTGTCCATCAATGAGAATGAAATACCAGTTATTAGCCACAATTCTCCATACCATATCAATAAATGTATTATCAAAGCCCATATGAGTTAGCACTCTTGCCAGAAACTTCCAATTCACCCTATCATATGCCTTGGCCATATCAAGTTTGATAACAACATTATCAGGTTCCCTCTTCCCAATTTCAATTAGAATTTTCTATGCCAATAAATATTCTCAGGAAAATTCCTTCCATTTACAAAACCAGATTGGTTTAGTGAGATTAACCTGGGTAGAAGACCTTCTGGTTTATCATGTACAATTCTGCAAATCCCTTGACTAATGAAATCACTTTAACGAATTGGTCTTAGGTCTGAGAAGGTTTGAATAAACCTCATTTTTGGAAGTAAGACCAAGTTAATATGAGTAATTGATTTTGGTAGAGTATGACTGTAACACCCCATATTCAAGACGGGTCAGAAAAGAGTTTTCAAAAGTTTTAGGTGCTATCCAACGGAGGCCACCACGGCCGTGGATGGGACCATGGACCATAGGTATGGTCCGTGGCTGATCACCCCAACTTCTGGCAGAAGCCTAGACCCACGACTTGACCAATGGACCATTGAAGGGTCCACGGTCCGTGGTCGAGGGTCCATAGGTCAGGACCCCCTAATCCATGTTTCTGATTCCAATCGATAGTTGTGCAGGATGGACCGTCGGTCTGTCCATGGTCCGTCGGTCAAAAGGCGTCGATGGTAGGTCGGTAGTTATTTTCAGGGGAAGTTGGGTCTTTTCCTAATTAGTCTAGCCTAATACTATGTCGTTTTACCCTTCACTAAGACCCCGATATAAGTATTTTAACCCCAAAATTTCCACAATAGAAATCATTCTCTCAAATTTCTAAAAGAAGAACAAGTCTGCTCTACGACATATTTTTCTCTCTAGGAAGCTTGAAGAAGAAGGATTCAACCTAGGGTTTCAAGTCAAGTTTCCATTCCTCCATTGAAGATAATCCATAAGCAATTGTCTTTGATATATGATAGTTTTCATCCATGGATTCCTTCCATTCATGGAGTTCCCAAATTCTCCTATTTTCAAAGTTAGAATTCCTCAATTAAGTTAGGGTTTTCTTCAACTTCCATGGGTTCTCTTGATTATTGATTTAAATAATTGAATTATGATCTCTTATGCATGAATTGATGAAATACTCTGATTTTATGGTGATTCTGCTATGAAACCATGAAACCCCCATGTTATTTTCAAGTTATGAGCATATGATGTGGGTTTTGATTATGAAAGAGGAGTTTTATTAAATCAAGGATAAATTGAAAGAATTACATGAATTTATGATAAAATCCATATCTAACCCATGTTTTCTAAATGTTTATACTTGAAAGTGGGATTTGAACCTCGAAAGGTGAATTATGGAATTATGTATGTTCTTATGAAATCTATGTATGTGTTTTAAGGATGCTTTGAGAGTGAAGTACCAATGATGAAGTTGTTGTTGTGTTGTTGAAAGGATTTTTCATATACACATGAAAACATGATTGTGAAATGTTTTCTCACATAGTAAAGGGTTCTAAGGTTGAAAGGTCTTCTCACCTAAAAGAATCAAAGATAAAGAGATATCCTAATTAAACCTAGCTTGGATTGGTTATTGAATAATACCTTTGCATGGATGACTTATGACTTATCTTGAATTGGAAAGATGACGTGCCCTTCCATGAATAATAAGAACAAGAAGAAATGACAATTCTGTGGGATTTATGCTTAGCAGAGGATATTGATATGGAAGCTCTCCTGTTAGTAGAGGCCGGATTTGTAGAAGCAATCTCCTTATCCCTTACCTATGTACCCCCATAGGATGATTATCTAGATATACATTAGCTAGTGGATCCACTTAAGCTAGAAGTTTATCGTCCTTACCTTGGCAAGTAGGACAACCCTTTTCGGTGTGGGGGACACTAGGGGATCATGTTATAGCTCACATGGTCTCTATGTTGCGTTAAGGCTACTTCCCACAATAATAATGAACTAAAGTTAATTAAAGAAGTATCACACATGTGCTCAAAGGTTTTAAATGATGTTAGCTTGCATTCACAATGTTTTATGACTTATGTTTTCTAACCTTTCTTATATCATGTTTTAGTTTAGTTAATTACATGTCATGAAATGTCCTCTTTTAGTGTTGATATCTTTTTTTGTTATTATTATTATTTTAATATTTCTTTTAAGCTCAGTTAACGTATATAAAAGTGTCTGATGTCTTTGATTTATTTTATTATTATTTCATTAACTTTTGTTGGTATTTCGTTCATGATTGCTTGGACTATTTTTTTTAATCATTTTGTTCCTTTTATTATTTATTTAATTGAAAATAAATTGTAAGTTAAAATGGCCAAAGAGAAAATCTCTCTATCGGTTTTGGAGGCCTCCCTATTTTAAAAGACGGAAATTTAGTTTAAGTTCATATTTTTATTTGTTAAAATTGGCCGATGAAAAAATTACCATCGATTTCCAAGGCCTCCCATATTAATAAGATGGGTTTTTATATTTAAGTTGTTATTTAATTTATTTATTTTTATTCATATTTATTTATTATTAACACTTTTACTAAGTGTCTTTACAGGTACCTGGAGTTGCTTTCCATTGAAGCTAGTCGAACGGAGTTCAAATTATACTCTTTATTAATTATTTTGTATATATTGACGTTAGGCAAACTTACACCACTTCTTATATTATAGTTTGATTTTATTATTTGTGTATATCACATGTTTATTATATTTGTATATTATTTTTATCTCCTCCTCAATTTGAAAAAATGAATTCAGTCGGAAACCACAATTGTTGATTTCGAAGGATGTCTAACCCCTTCCCTTCAGAATAACTTGAACTCCTTACCTAGAATCTATTGGTTTTGTGGTTATTTTTTTATTAATTAATTAATTAGTTTCTTAGTTTTCCTAAAATTAGGTGGCGACTCCCTTTAAACTCTTTTACCCTTTTAAAATTCTTTTATTCTTTAAAAATGACTATTTTTTGAGTCACCGCGACGTTGCGCCCTCTCAAAAGATGTCAATAGTGGTACCCAATTCACTTCTCAGTTTTGGAAGTCCTTCCAAAGGGGTCTTGGCACTCTTGTTAAGCTTAGTACATCCTTTCATCCCCAAAATGATGGGCAAGCGGAGCGTACTATCCAAACTTTGGAAGACATGTTGAGAGCTTGTGTGATTGATTTTTAAGGGTAATTGGGATTACCATTTGCCATTGATTGAGTTTGCTTATAACAATAGTTATCACTCAAAGTCAGCAAAAGTCTTGTGTCTATGTTAGAAGAGATCTTGAGTTTGATTTTCATGATTGAGTTTACTTGAAAATCTCACCCATGAAGGGTGTAATGAGGTTTGGTAAGAAAGTGAAGCTTAGTTCCTGATATGTAGGCCCATATCAAATTTTGAGACATGTTGGTAAGGTTTCTTCTGAACTTGCCTAATGAATTGACATCGGTGCATCCTGATTTCCATGTCTCTTTGTTGAAGAAATGTGTTGGAAATCTGACATCAATAGTTCCCTTAGAAGGACTGGGACTTAAGGAGAATCTTTCTTATGAAGAAGTTTCGGTTGAGATTTTAGACCGGCAAGTCAAGAAGTTGAGAAACAAGGAAGTTGCTTTCATGAAAGTGTTGTGGAGGAATCAATTAGTTAAGTGTTCTACTTGGGAGGCCAAGATCTATATGATATCCCGATATCCTTATCTCTTTCCTGCTACCCTTATTCTAGCTTAAGGTAATGAGTTCCTCATGGTTTACTCTTTGTTTGGTGTCATGTGTGTTTATGTTCCTATGATTCCTTATTTTATGCATGTTCACGAAAAAGTTTAAGTTTTGAGAAAACACGAGTCAACTTGATTGATTTCAAGATGTTTATGTGCATTTGAGCATGAATTGCATATATACTACATGATATGATGTTTTGAACATGCTTTAGGTTGAAGTTGATGTTTCCTCCTCGAATATATCCATTTGAGTATGTTTTAGCTCGGAGTAGATATTTTCTTCTCGGATAAGTGCATTATATGATTACATTCATGTAGGGCTTCTAGGTCTAGTTCCTATCTTCCTTATGATGCTTTGATTATGTCCTAGCTTGGAGTCGATACTTCCTCCTTGGTTATATGCATTTAGATGAAGTTGCATTGATGATTGGGTTGTTAGTTCCGGTTCTACTCTTTACGTAACAACTTGAATCTCATTTAAGGACGAATGATCCCAAGGGGGAGATATTGTAACACCCCGGATTCGAGACGGGCAAGACAATAGTTTTCTGAAGTTGCAGGTGACATCCGATGGAGGCCACCCACGGCCATGGATGGGACCACAGACCGTACGTGTGATCCGTGGTTGGTCACCCTAACTTCTGGCAGAAGCCCAGACCCATTGCCTGACCAATGGACCGTCGGAGGGTCCGTAGGTCAGGACCCCTTAAATCCATGTTTCTGACGCCAATCGATGGTTGTGCAGGACGGACCGTTGGTTTGTCCACGGTCCGTCAGTCAAGGGGCATCAATGGTAGGTTGATAATTATTTTCAGGGGCAGTTAGGTCTTTTCCTAATTATTCTAGTCTAATATTATGTCATTTTACCCTTCACTAAGACCCCTGTATAAGTATTTTAACCCCCAAATTTCCCCAATAGAAATCATTCTCTCAAATTTCCAAAAGAAGAACAAGTCTCCTCTCTAAAATATTTCTCTTTCTAGGATGCTTAAAGAAGAATGGTTAAACCTAGGGTTTCAAGTCAAGTCTCCATTCCTCCGTTGAAGATAAGCAATTGGATTTAAGGTATGATAGTTTTCATCTATGGATTCCTTCCATTCATGGAGTTCCCGAATTCTCCTATTTTCAAAGTTAGAATTCCTCAATTGAGATAGGATTTTATTCAACTTCCATGGGTTCTCTTGATTATTGATTAATACGATGGAATTATGATCTCTTATGCATGACTTGATGAAATACTATGATTTTATGATGATTCCCCTATGAATCCATGAAACCCCCATGTTATTTTCAAGTATGAGCATATGATGTGGGTTTTGATTATGAAAGAAGACTCTTATAAAATCAAGCATGAATAGATAGAATTACATGAATTTATGATGGAATCCATATCTTACCCATTTTTTCTAAATGTTGATACTTGAAAGTGGGTTTTAAACCTCAAAGGTGAATTATGGAATTATGCACGTTCTTATGAAATCTATTTAAATGTTTTAAGGATGCTTTAAGAGTGAAGTATCAATGCTGAAGTTGTTTTGTGTTGTTGAAAGGATTTCTCATATACACATGAAAGCATGGTTGTGAAAGGTTTTCTCACATAGTAAAGGGTTCTAAGGTTGAAAGGCCTTCTCACCTAAAAGAATCAAAGATAAAGAGCAATCCTAATGAAACCTAGCTTGGATAGGTTATTGTATGATACCTTTCCATTGATGACTTATGACTTAGCTTGGATTGGAAAGAATACGTTCCCTTTAATGGATAATAAGAACAAGAAGAAATGACAATTTCGTGGGATTTATGCTTAACACCTAGAGGACATTGAGATGGAAGCTCTCCCGTTAGTAGTGGCTGAGTTTCTAGAAGCAATCTCCTTATCTCTTACCTATGTGCCCCCATAGGATTATTGTCTAGATAGACATTATCTAGTGGATCCACTTAAGCTAGAAGTTTATGGTCCTTAGCAAGTAGGACAACCCTTTCTGTGTTGGAGACACCGGGGGATCATGTTATAGCTCACATGGTCTCTATGTCGGTGAAGGCTACTTCCCATAATAATAATATACTAAGATTACTTCAAGAAGTATTGCACATGTGTTCAAAGGTTTTAAATGATGTTAGCTTTCATTGACCATGTTTCATGACTTATGTTCTCTAACCCTTCTTATATCATGTTTTAGCTTGGTCAATTTCATGTCAGGAAATGTCCTCTTTTAGCATGATTTAAATGTTTTGATGCATGGCTATAATACTTGATATATTGTTTTGTACTAACACATATTGTTGCCTACATTTCCCCAAATGTAGGGTTCGACAGTCAGGGTCCTCAGCTTTGGTGAGTCCTCATGCTTTGAGGACGAACTTTCCACGTTCTTAGTTTCTATCTTACTTTTAGTTTTGGACATGATGTATGGGCTAGGACCAATTTCATTCTATTGTACTAGATGGCTAATAAGACAAGTGTTTTAGACTTCCGCTCTACTTTTATAAAACTTTGGACTTGAAATATCGTCTTTACTTCTTTTGTTCTATTTCTTATGTTATGAATGCTAAGTTTCTTGTATGGGGTCTCTTGGGGTCCTGTATGTCATGTTACATCTAGGATGTACCCCTGGGTCGTGACAGTGACCCTAGAAATAGGCTTGTACTACATTAAAAACATCAACCCCCACAATTTGACTACAAGATTGATAAAAGTTGCTAGTAAGTCGATCCAACCCACAAGCACTATCTCCATTAAGCTTAAAGACCACATATTTGATTTTGTTCTTCTCCTGGCATTGTTTTGATAAAAAAAGAGGTCTTCTGGAATGACATGTAACTGAATATGTTGTAACAAGCTATAATCTTCAATACACTCAGTTCCAGTGAACTAATCAATGTAGATTTTCAAGGCTTCCCCAGAAATCTCATCATCACCCTCAGCCCAAGTACCATCAAATTTGATAATTCTCTTCAAATCTAATCTCTTTCTCCCTCCTTTTACCGGACAGTGAAATAATCTAGTATTATTATCTCCTTCAATATACCACTATATGCTAGCATTTTGCCTGTAAAATTCTTCCTTATAATGCAAATAAAGCTTATGCTCTGCCTGATCTTGTCGAAGCACCATTCTATTATTGGCACTAGGATCATCTTCAAATAACTCTTCTTTCACTCTAACAATTGCCTCTCTAATTTGCAATTGTTTAAAGATATCCCCAAATTTATCCCCACTCTACCTAGACAAGGCTAATTTTGTCTTCTTGTGTCTCAAGTTCCATTATACAAACACATCTTCAGAGAAGTCGGCCTCCCAACTTTGTCTAACCACTTTCATAAAATCATCACCTTTTGCCTAAAACTTCAAAAACTTAAAAGTTTTGATGATATTTTGAGCAGGACCTCTAATTAGTAGTAAAAGAGGGGGATGATCTGATCATATTCTAGCCAAATGCATAATTTCCAGATTACCAAGCATATCCTGCATAGCCTAATTTGTAACCACCTTATCAAGTCTTATAAAAATACACTCCTCATCTGCTCTACCATTCCACTAGGTAAAAGGGCTACCTGAGAACTATAGATCATTTAATTCATAAGAATTGATATAGAAATCAAAGTCTTCGTACTCCCGTGGATACACAGGAAGGACACAAATTTTCTCTTTTACCCCATAATATCATTGAAGTCTCCTTCAACCATCCATGGTAGTGAGTGATTGTATCCTATATCATAAATATCATCCCACAACCTCAACCTCTCAACTGTTGTACATTTAGCACAAACTAGAGTGACCAAGAACCAATTCTCATTATTGAATGAAAGATGTAGTGTTAATTGTTGTTCTGAGTCTGAGACTACTTCCACATGAATCCCATCCTAAATAAATACCCAATTTGACCATTGGAGTTGTAGTTGACATACTGCATACCTAACCTTTTTTTGTATTTTTGAATCTGCCTAATGTCTTGAAAAGGTTCCATCAAGGCAATTAGGAAGAACTTGTGGTCTCTATGTAGCATCTGAACTGTATGAAGTATATTTTGATTTCTCATAGACCTTATGTTATAAAATAAAGTTTTCTGAAACACTCTCCCCCCTCTTGGAATGTATCCTTGTTTGCTTTGACTCATTAGCCTCTTTTGTCTTTCGTGTTGTTCCCTCTAGTAATCATCTGAGGAGATAAGTCTGTTTCCTTACAAATATTGTTCTCTAGGTTCTCAATTTTTGTCACGACCCAGAGGTACCCCCTAGATGTAACAAGGCACATAGAACCCTGAAAGGTACCATGTAAGCCCCTTAGTATAATCGTAACATAACCATAGAACAATAAAGAGTAAAACACATTTAGAGTCTTAAGAAATTTTCATAAAAGTAAAGCGGAAGTCTAGACTTGTCTCAATTAGCCATCTATTACAATCGAAGTATCAAATAGGGTCACAATCCTTACAACATAGTTCTCAAATAAAGGTAGAAGAAAAGAAACTAGAAAAACATCTTTCGTCCTCGAACCATGAGGACTCACCAAAAGTAAGGAGACTAGTCGACCCAAGCTTTGACCAAGAAGCGAGATCACCTCAAGAACCAGACCCTACACTTCTTGAAAAATTTAGAAAATATGGGTTAGTACAAAAATGCACTAAGTAGGATAGCCATGCATAAAATCCTTGAAAGCATGCCAAAAAGGGATATTTTCGTTGAAACCACGCACTTTATCAAGTTTAACAGTCATCATGAACATTAGTGTAAAAACACAAGTCATAAGCACATTCAACATATAGATCGTCATAACATAGTGGAAACATGCCATAACTACCGTCAAAGCAAACTTGTGCAATGCATGAACAAGATCCCATAATCCCACCCATGCTAAGTAAAGCTACTTGAGTAACCATAGTTCATAATTCATGTTCTTGCTCATATTTCATCATGGTGGAAATAAGCCTTAACCGACATAGACCATGTGAGCTTAATATGGAATCCGGTATCATGCCCCCACACAGAAAAGAGGTGTCCTACTTGCCTAAGGTAGAACTAAAGTTTGTTAGCTTAAGTGGATCCACTAGCTAAAGACCTATGTGGGCACATAGTTATGGGATAAAGAAATTGCTACTAGAAACCCGTACTTGATTGAGGTAAAAGGGTTCCATCTTATGAGATACATGTTTTTGGAACCCAGTCATAACTGGCGTAGAAGGAACCCATTTGGGAAGCCGGACTAACTGGCGTAGAAGCTTCCATCTCATATTCATATCCACTCGGTGCTAAGCATAATTCCCATTAAGTTCATGTTAAGTCTTGACTTAAGTTCATGTTTATGGAAGAATGTCTTAACACTCAATCCAACACAATTCGTGATATATCTCATATATTCAAGAGGTGAGAATAGTCTTACAATGAATGACAACAACATTATCATATTCATGGATACTTCATTCATAATCATGCTTAAGTGTGTTCATGAGGATAACATTCCAACAAAACAACAACTAGATCATAATCATAATCACTTTACTCTCAAAGTAATCTTAAAGTATGTGCACAAGTCTCATAATCATGCAAATTTCTCATACATTGCCCTTCAAGGAGACTAGATCACAATTCATCAACACATCTAGAATTACTACACTAGACATGGATGATAACATAATTCAAGTAATCCAACTATCACGAGCATAATATCATCTTTCTAGAATCATCAAATCCTCATCAAAGTTCATAATTGGGGAATTTAGGGATTTCATGGATTCTTGTGGGGATTTCATCATAAATCAACAATAAATCATCAATTCAATCATAATCCATAATAAATCAATAATTAAAAATGTTTTTGAAAAGAACCCATAACATTGAAGTAAAACCCTACCTATTGGAGAAATCACTAGTTTTGAAATTGAGTTTGGAGGGACTCCATGGATGAAAACTATCCATGGATGAAAACTATCCATGTATGAAGGACTACCATACCTTGATGAAGAAACCATATGAATTTGAGTGGAAATGATGGATACTTCAACCCTAGCATTCATTTTCTTCTTCTTCTTCTTCTTCTTCCTTGGAGTTTTTGAGAGAGAGAAATTTTGTAGAAGATGAACTTTAGGGAAAATATTTGGGTGTTAGGAAAATATGAAGTAATGGGGTGTATTTTGAATTAAAATGACTTATATAATTTTATAAAAATAATACAAAACGACCTCACTTTGATTGGGCTTAAAAAGGAAATACCCAAAATAACCCTAACTTAAAGTGAGTTGCCCAGGTGCAACGAAGGGCCCCACGAGCCGTGGTCATGACCACGAGCTGTGGTTCCTCTCGTGGAATTAAGGTAGTGTCTAGGCACCTTGTGATTTTAGCTCAAAAGCCGAAGGCATCTCCACGAGCTGTGGAGCAAGCCACGAGTCGTGGTCCCTCTCGTGGACCTTCAGGTAGTGGCTAAGCTACTTTGCCTTCCACCCCAATCTCTAAGGCATATTCAAGACCACTACCACAAGCCGTCTAAGGATTTACGAACCGTGAAATGGCTCGTGTGGAGGGTCTATTTTTGAGGCAGCCTAAGGAGGCTACTGCCTCCACTTCCCCGAGTGGCACCACGACTCGTTGTGTCCACTACGAGTCGTGAAGACCCTCGTGGTCTTGGTGGGCAGTGCCTTGGCAAATATGGGTGATTAAATAACGTTATCAAAGACACTTCATCCAATTCTAAGTGTCAACGATCGTTAATCAGTATAATAACCCAACTAAATGAGTTGGGGTCGAATCCCATAGGGAGTGGTACGTGTTTAAGATTCAATAGCAAGGTACGAATATGCTCAAGTCAATCATAGAAATATATATTTAGGAATAAAAACATAATTCAAATTAAGGGGTGACACAAGTGTCAAATAAAGGGGGTTTTGGTTTTAACTATTAACTACAACAACATCAAATAACACGAATTAACAAGTAAAGAGACGGGTTCTTGGGATGTGATTGGATTATAAGCTAAGGTAGACAAATGGGTAATTGCAATTGTTAGTAAATAGCTGTAAATCAGTGAATAAGCTAGAATTTAGTGGGGATAAACTTTCTCTCGAACAATTTACCCCGAATCAAGTTGGTTTCTCTCGAACACTAACATGCAGCAAATGAGAACATCCTACA
The DNA here is from genome assembly GCA_029582685.1 of Solanum piurae. NCBI lineage: Eukaryota > Viridiplantae > Streptophyta > Magnoliopsida > Solanales > Solanaceae > Solanum > Solanum piurae. Next base: position 11,327 of record JAJOOO010008321.1, on the reverse strand, counting down.
CTTTAGTCCATTCAGTATCTCGAGCTGAATGTGTGGAAAAAGATTTAGGATTCACTCTCTCGAGCTGAACCCATGGCAATCCAATACCCACAGACCATTAATTCAGTAATCTTGGTTTTAAAACTTCTCTCTCGAGCAAGCCAAAAACATGAAGGTAGAGTTGTATTTGCAACTACAACCCATTAAATTAAACCACAATTAATGATTGAAATCACTTTTAAAAAGCATTTAAACTAACAATTAGCAACACCCATAAGCTAAATCAACCCATAATCACATAATCACACCCCAAGAATTGGGGTTTTAGCTAGACATCATAAAAAGATAGAAATCGTTACCAAATTGTGTTTCCATCAACTGAGTAAGATTAATTTAGTCTTTACAAAGGTCCAAGTTGAAGAATCTCAAAAACCCACTTCCAATTTCTCCAAAAATGAAAAACTTCAATTCTTCAAAGCTAAGGAAAAGTTGTCTCAAAACTGAAAATTCTAAAAATTGATTCTAAGATTATGATAAAAGGGTAAAAAGCTCTATGTTTGAAAATGTATTTATAGTCGCCAAAAATATGCTGCGAAGGACCATTCGGCGCAGTAAGTCGGGATCGCTGATCAACTTGGCGATCCACCCTTTGGTCAGTTCCATCGCCTTCTTGCTTTGGTCTTCAACATCCCTATGTTTTGTAACTTTGGGCGATCCAACACTGCATTTCTGAACCACTCGGCGATGCGCCAACTGCTCCTTTCTATCGCCAACTTGATTTTCTCCTTCAGGGCTTGGTACATTAGAACTTTAGGAGGTCAAGAGGCCATTAGGCGACTTGCCAAAGGGACTCGGCGATCACCAAGCCTTCATTTCTTCGTTCTTTCAGCTCACTTTGTTCCTTTTTGCAAATTAGTGTCCATGCTTTGTTCTTCAATCCAAATACCTGGAAATCAAGGATTTTACATCAGTTATTGGCACAAAACAAGCATTTGAGGACACAAATATATCCAAATAAATCCCTAAATGAGTCTAAATCGTTGACTCATCAACACCCCCAACTTAAACTTTGCTTGTCCTCAAGTAAAACTGAAGTTTAGCAGTTCAGAAAGGATGTCACAAATAGTGGTACACAAGACTCAATTATGAATGCACACAAAAAAACACAACTTACTCATGCAAAGATCAATTGTGCACTAAAAGATTCAAGTTATGACTCACTATTATCAAAGATTCTCAAGTTCACAATACTTGCTTCAAATGCAAGTTCAAGCTCAACAAAGGTACTAAAATTCCCTCACACAAAGGATGATTCCATATTCACACACAATGGTTTAACAATTTATAGCTCCGAAATCACAATCAACACTCACACTCACAAAGATGAACACATGCATGACTCCACCCATAGGTTTTCCCTTATTTTCCAATCAACACTTGTTTCAGCTCACTCAAGACCAAAAAGGTCTTTTCAAGGCTTGTAACGGGGCTGAGTATATATGTATGGTCATTTTGGCTCAGTGGCTACTATCCTCATGAAATGTGGTATGAACAACACTTTCTTTCTTTTTCTTCATCATTCTCATGCATGCTCAAAAGTCACCCCATTATTCACTTTCCATGAAATACCGGACACCCCATATTCTTTTATACTTTATTTCACACTTTCTCATTCTTTTTCTTTTCATTTTTTTTGTATGGAGGGGTTCCATCTTTCTCAAAATCATGTGTCAAAGGGGGGACTTCTTTACACTTCTTGATTTACCTTCTCTTTTCACCACACCCCCAACTTAGGCTTTTGGCCTAAGTTGTCTATTCAAACAAACCACAAATCATGAGGATTATGGGTAATGGATAAATAGAGGTCAAAATTTCATCAAGTTTCTTTCAAGAAAAGGCTAAGGCTCAAAGGGTGTTCAAGCAAAGGTCACACACTCACAAGGTTGGCCACAAAAGAGGTATAATGTCAAATTGTTTTATACTCTTCAAAGTTGCCTAAGATCATTTCAAGAGATTGCATCACTTAGTCAACCGGACCAACGGGACAAATTCTAGGTGTTATCACACATGGTTCATGGTAAGCTCATCACACAAGGCATTGGCACCAACTATCAAACAAGACTCCACACTTTCGCTAGTGTGCAATGTTCATCACAAGAAACTCATTCGTTAACTGGCTAGTCACAATGAGATGCAAAAATCTCACATATTGTCTATGCAACTTGATTTAGCCTCATCATAGCTGCACATTCATTTTTGTTCAATTATGAGCTCTATTTAAGCCATCGGTATTGATCAAGACTAATACTCAAATTTGCAAGAGAACAACCACATTCAAACGCAATCAAGAGGTGGCACAAATTTTTTGGAAGGGTCCAAAAATCATTTACAATTAAAGCAAGGAGCCTCAAGCTCAACCATCCACAAAATCAGTTCTAACGCAATTCATAGCTCAAAAACCCAATATATACAAATAATGATCACAAAAGGTAGGCCTCACCCCACCACAAAATAAAAGCAATTTGTCCTCAAATGCAAGAAAATATCCACAAAGTCAATAATATAAGACATAGAGGGAAGTAAAGAGAAATCCTGTCTACACAGTCGCTTCATCTGTCAGGGCATCAATGCCTGGTGCCACACTCTCATCTTGGGCATCAGTGCTTGGAGTCACATCAACAGTAGTAGGTCCACTAGGGTCAGCCAATGGTGTATCTGCTAAAATTGCCTGCACAACTGCATCTACTATGGCCTCCTCAGTCACCATAAGGCCCTCATAAGAAGCCTTCTTAGCAACCTCAAGTATCTCCTCATCCATATCAGCCTCAGACTCAGGATTAACTACCTCCTTAACTCTAACATCATCTCCGGTGGTAGCCGGAGACATGTCTGGCTCAAATAGCACATATGGGATCTCCACCATCCTGAAAATCATTGATATGTCGGTGGACTTCAGCTGGTCCACATCTCTCCTCAGCGCAATAATAGCGGCCTTTAGAGCTGTCACCTCCTTGATGGCCCTTTTTTCATGCTCGCACACCACTATCCTAGCCGCAAGGGCATCAATGGTAGCACACAAGGGTGTCACAACATTAGTGAGGGCTATCTGAATCATGCCCAGAATGGAGGCCTCAACTATGGCGGCACGATGATAGGCATAATGGGCTAGCTGCCCCATTCGTAGTAATGCAGCCTGAGTGGGTGGGGTCCGAGAGGTAGCAGTACTAGATCTGGGGGGCAATGGAGCAGTAGAGGAACTGGGGGTATCAGAAGGGACAACACTAGAAATACCTAAAGGCGCAGGGGCTGGAGTAGGCAAAGGTGCCTCTGCAGGTAATGTGTCGGTATCCACAACCGGGGAAGAGTCCACCGAAGCTACCTTTTTCCTCTCTGCCTCGTCTTTCAAGTATTCTGCCTCGATGCTCCGAATGTTAGTAGAAGATGTGGGAATCACTTCCACATCCTTCTTCTCATCTATAGGCACCCGAGCATGTCTGCACAGCTCGGTGATCAACACCGGAAAGTGAAGAGAAGTTTGGCGCTGCTTGTCCCTCATGACCATCTCCTGTGCCATAGTCATCCCCAGATTTATCCTCGTCTCATCAATGATGCAACCCAAACAGGTTTCCTTGGCTAGGTAGAGAATCGAATCATTCTGGGATGGCATGATAGTGCTGCTGATGAAGCCAAACCAAAACCTTGCATCTATGTTTAGATCCTTCTTTTCAATCGGTGCTCTAATCTCAAGCCACTTGGGAATACCGTCTGATATTAGCGGAGCCAACCACTTCTTCATGATTTCCAGTGTCATTTTCCTGTCTAGATCCTGGCAATCATCATCAATACATGTTGAAACACCCAAGACTGCATTGATAGCATCACTATCACATTTCACCTTCCGACCTCTGACAGCCACATAGTCAACTGGTTTAAATTTGGCTGCCAGTTCTTCTATTGTGGTATCAAGGCACTGTAAGTACTGTAGAATTCTCTGACCTAACTCAGCATGTATAGGCCACGGGGCTTGGTGAAGAGCTAGAATTTGTGGAACTTCAGGCAGGTCATAATCTCTGGATATCTGTTGATGACTCCATAAGTGGATAACCTCTTTTCTTCAATGATTGTCCTCAACTCCTCAGTCTTCAGTCTGTTCATAGACTTGGGATGAGGGCCTTGTACAACCAGAGCATGAACTATGGCCTGTTCTAGAGCAGAAGAGGTAGTGGTGGCTTGGGGAGTCCTAATCCTAGACGGATCATTCAGTCTCTTTGAGCGTAGCTCCGCTCTCTGGGCTGCAAATAGCTTATCCTCAAGCTCAGAAGTTGTAGCCTGATGCTCCTGGTGCTCACCCTCACTATCAGAAGTGGTGAGGTGACTGGTGTAGATACCGTCACTGTCGGAGCTGGCCTCTGGTGATGAAGATGCCTTCCCTTTTCCTTTTCCCTTCCCACATGTTGTGGGAAGTTTGGTAGACTTCGCCTTGGCTGCAGCTGCATCCTCGTTGATCTTTATACCCTTTGCCCGCTTGCGGGGTGACATGTTTCTACGAGCAACCTCTAGTCTAGCCATGTCTGCAAAACATCAGAGAAAGTTAGGAATAATTCAAGTAAAATTTGCAGAAAAATAGTTGTAGACAGACTCGCCCAACCGGTCGGCGAGTCGCCGAATCACTTTGGTGAGCCAGGTTGGGCTCGCTGAAAGGATTGGTTCAAAATATTCTCAGACAATTGATATGTTGGCGATGGGAAGGACCTTTCAGTGAATCGCTGACATCACTTGGCGAGCAAGGAGTAGCTCACCGAAAGTTACAGTACATTTGAAGGGTTAGGGGTATTGAAAGGGCGATATAGAAGGACTTTCGGTGAGTCGCCGAATGCACTCGGTGAACTTAGGTTTCTCGTCGAAAGTTACAGAACCTGAACTCCAAATTTAGCATGAAATTAAAGGTGAGAAGTGGGATTTGGCGAACCGTCGAGTGGTTCGGCGAGCTCGACCCAGCTCGCCAAACAACCCAACGTGCCTACTCTCAACCCCATCTTCCAAATTCAACCCCGCAACCCCTAAGAACAAAATCAAATCAAGCACTATTTCAATTAAACTAAGACCCATTACACCCATGCCCCCAGGATACTCAGACTTCTCCTAGTTTGGCTTAATTTGGCCAGTTGATGACTTTTACCCTTAAAAATGATGTCAACCACTCTATCATTGGGCAAATTACATCATTTGGCACAAATGAGGGTTACTTAGACTTCACCCGACTAGACCCAACAACATGCAAGCACAACCCCATAATTTTAATCAATTTTGAGCACAAAAAACTCAGGAATTCAACAATATAGGCATTACATGCACAATATTCAAATTAAAACAGGTATACACGCATACAATTACGATCAGAGAGGCCCAACACACTTCACTAAGATAAAATCGATGCATGAGAGTAAAAATTTCAAACAATGAATTCGGGGTTCGGAAAACCAACCTTAGATGCCAATTAAACAAGTTGAAAAGCTAGGCGGCAAAGAATCCAACTCCGAACGCAAACTAGATGACTAATACGAGATAAAAAATGCAAAAATACGGAAAATATTGTGCGGGTGTGAGTTTGGGAAGTTCAAAAATGAGGGAAAGTGAAAGAGTTTGAAAGTTTAAACCTTTACCCTTTAAACACCGTCCAGTTCTCGCCCATTCGGCGACATAAGTTTTACTCGACGACCCACCGCCGAGTGGGAACTTACCTTGCCGAGTTTTACAGGACCTCCAGTTATTTTGGGGGGTCTAAACGATGGACAAAGTTGTGATTACCAACCCGGTCGGGGATTCACCAATCAGCTCCTGGGCTCGCCGAGTTTTATAGACTCCAATTTAATAATGTCTTGAGTCCAACGGCGGTCGAAGTCAAGCTCGTCGACCTCTTCGGTGAGTCACCGATTGAACTTTTGGCTCGCCAACCTGCACTTTTCAAACACTTTCCACACTTTGACCTCCACAATCAACACACCATTATTACAAACTTAAAAAGAAAGAAAATAAAACTTGGGTTCCCTCCTAAGTAGCGCCTTAGTTAACGTCGCGGCACGACGCAGGTCCACACTCAAACCTCATTCTTGGGGTTGGCCATAGTATAACTAGGCAACCCCCCTTGCTGTCTCGGGTTTAAATTAGACGAGATATGACCCATTTGGGTCTCCAACTATTTGATCGATACTGAATGGGAGGTAACCGTCTGGTTGAGGGTCGACACATCTTCGTTTATTTCTTTCAAAATCTTGTCCGACCCCTCAACCTTGTTGAGGATATGATAAAGCATATCCTCCGACCGACCACCTTTCGAATCCTTTGGTTTCTAACGCTCGTAGGGAGGCACCTACCTATCCTTCTAATTGGGATTTCAATTCCTCCACTCTCGATCACGATCCTTACAACCTTTATCCTTGTTCCAACCTTGGTTACCACCCTGCCTCGGGTACTTTGAATGATAACTACCACCTTGGTTGGCTAGGAAATTCACCTCTTCATTGTACAAAACCTCAAACTTGGCCTCATCAGGATTAACACACCCAACACCCACAACATTGACACTTTGAGCACCAGCTCCCATGACATTTTTGGATAAAATGTCAAGTTGTGTCATGATCTTGGCCATGTTTTGGTCCCTCTCTTGGTCTATCTCCATCTGCTCCTTGGTCAATTTAAACGTGAGAGCGGAGACCTGATCTGCGCGGGTGTATCAACCCCGATTGATTGTGGTCATGCCATCCAAGAGCTGAGCTGCTATCACATAAGGTTGCTGCATCAAACCTCCCGGAGAAAGTTGGTCAGCAACACCCTTATTTACCTAATCAAGACTTCGGTAAAAATACTGCAGCAACACATTGTCAGGCAAGCCATGAGTTGGGCATTGAAGCACCAACTTCTTGAATCGTAGCCAAGTTTTATGAATTAGCTTGCCCTCCAGACGCTTGAAGCTCTGAATGCTGTCCCGAAGAGTCATCATCTTCGAAGGAGGGAAAAATCGCCGCGATTGGTGCGAGTTGTAAGGAGTCTTGGTCTCGAGTCAAGCTGGGGCGTCATTTCATTCTCGTAACGGGAATACTTTAAATGCGGTGACCAGCTCTTCCCATGAAGTGATTGATTCACGTGGTAATTCAGCCAACCACTTACATGCTTCTCCCTTCAAAAAGAACGGGAACAACCTCAACTAGACTGACTCTTGGGATATGTTCTTCAAGGAGAACGGTCCGTAAACATCCACGAAGTTTCTAATATGCTCATGGGGATCCTCATGAGACAAACCACCGAACAAACCTTTCAATTGCAAGAGCTGCAACATAGTACTTGTGATATGGAACACCACGTTCCCTTCGACCAGAGGCAAGCGAATAGCACCAATCCACCCATAAGGTGGGGGTCATTAGCATTAGGCTCCTTGACATCGTTGAGGTTGCCGATGTCATCTTGGTGGCCCACTTGGCTACCATTGCTCCCGTGCACATTCATACTCTCTGTTTCAAGACACAAACAAGAAAACCAAAACTAAAAGTAAGTAATTCCACTATGACTAACAAGAACAAAATTCAACTTAACTAAAAATCTTAACCAACACCACTCCCCGGCAGCGGTGCCATTTTGATTAAATAACATTGTCAAAGACACTTCATCCAATTCTAAGCGTCAACGATCGTTAATCAGTATAATAACCCAACTAAATGAGTTGGGGTCGAATCCCACAGGGAGTGGTACGTGTTTAAGATTCAATAGAAAAGTACGAATATGTTCAAGTCAATCATAAGAATATATATTTATGAATAAAAACATAATTCAAATTAAGGGGTGACACAAGTGTCAAATAAAAGGGGTTTTTAGTTTTAACTATTAGCTACAACAACAACAAATAACACGAATTAACAAGTAAAGAGACGGGTTCTTGGGATGTAATTGGATTATAAGCTAAGGTAGACAAATGGGTAATTGCAATTGTTAGTAAATAGCTGTAAATCAGTGAATAAGCTAGACTTTAGTGGGGATAAACTTTCTCTCGAACAATTTACCCCGAATCAAGTTGGTTTCTCTCGAACACCAACAAGCAGCAAATGAGAACAACCTACACTTTAGTCCATTCACTCTCTAGAGCTGAATATGTGGAAAAGGATTTAGGATTCGCTCTCTCAAGCTGAACCCATGGAAACCCAATACCCACAGACCATCAATTCAGTAATCTTGGTTTTAAAACTTCTCTCTCGATCAAGCCAAAAACACGAAGGTAGAGTTGCATTTGCAACTACAACCCTTTAAATTAGACCATAATTATTGATTTAAATCACTTTTAAACATCATTTAAACTAACAATTAGCAACACCCATAAGCTAAATCAACCCATAATCACATAATCACACTCCAAGAATTGGAGTTTTAGCTAGACATCATAAAAATATAGAAATCGTTACCAAACTATGTTTCCATCAACTGGGTAAGATTAATTTCATCTTTACAAAGGTCCAGGTTGACGAATCTCAAAGACCCACTTCCAATTTCTCAAAAATGGAAAACTTCAATTCTTCAAAGCTAAAGAAAAGTTGTCTCAAAAACTGAAAATTCTAAAAATTGATTCTAAGATTATGATAAAAGGCTAAAAAGCTCAATGTTTGAAACTGTGTTAATAGTTGCCAAAAATATGCAGCGAAGGACCATTCGGCGCAGTAAGTCAGGATCGCTGATCACCTCGGTGATCTGCCCTTTGGTCAGTTCCATCGCCTTCTTGCTTTGGTCTTCAGCATCCTTATGTTCTGTAACTTTGGGCGATCCAACACTGCATGGCGGAACAACTCGGCGACGAGCCGACTGCTCCTTTCTATCGCTAACTTGATTTTCTCCTTCAGGGCTTGGCACATTGGAACTTTAGGTGGTCAAGAGGCCATTAGGCGACTCGCCAAAGGGACTCGACGATCACCAGGCCTTCATTTCTTCGTTCTTCCAGTTCACTTTGTTCCTTTTTGCAAATTAGTGTCCATGCTTTGTTCTTCAATCCAAATACATAGAAATCAAGGATTTTATATTAGTTATTGGCACAAAACAAGCATTTGAGGACACAAATTTATCCAAATAAATCCCTAAATGAGTCCAAATCATGGACTCATCAATGGGCAGTCTTGGCCCTTGCCCATTTTCCTTTGCTCTTAACCTCTTCCCTTGATGTTAACCCACACGTTTTAGCTCTATTTAGCCTACTAAGTTTTCGGGGTGTTACATTATCTCTCTCTTGGGAACATTTTTCCTCAAATGACGATCTAGACACCTTACAGAATTAAAGACTTAAGACTAGCAGCCCATCATGCATGCAACATCAAAATAATGCACAATTCAAAGGAGGAAACTTCAACTCCATCACAACATAATCAATGCAAAACAAGGAAGTAAGATCTACATCTAACAACCAATTATGCATGAAATTGAACATTTCTCATATTCATAAAAGAAACTACCTTCTCCAACTAAAAGCATGCTCCACACAATATCATGGAGCAAATATGCAATTTCTTCAAAAGCATAATAAAACATGTTCATCAACTCATCTCATGAAGTGAAATATGCAACTCATACTAAAATGCACAACAACATGAGGAACACATAAATCATGAAAACTCATTTTATTACTAAACATGAATTTTCTCAAGAACATGCATAACATAAGTAAATCATGGAGAACACATATAGCACACATGACTCCCAAAAACACCAAACTCAAGAGGAACTACTTACCTCAAGCTTTAATGGGAGTAAAAGGAAAGAGATGAGGATATTAGGACTTAATATCGACCTCGGCCTCCCAAGTAGCACCCTCAACTAGTTGGTTCCTCCATAAAACCTTAATGGAAGCTATTTCCTTGTTTCTCAACCTTTTAACTTGTCGGTCAAGGATTTTTACCGGAACTTCCTCATAAGAAAGACTCTCATCAACCCCTAAACCTTCTAAAGGGATAATAATTGCCGGATCACCAATACACTTTTTAAGCATAGAAAAACAAAATACTGGATGAATCGGAGCCAACTTATTTGGCAAATCTAACTCATAGGCAACTTTCCCAATACGCTTCAAAATTTGATATAGGTCCACATACCTGGGACTAAGTTTTCCCTTTTTGCCAAATCTCATCACACCTTTCATAGGTGAGATTTTTAGATAGACCCAATCATTAACCTCAAATTCTAGATCCCTTCTTCTAACGTTGGCATAAGACTTTTGTCTACTTTGAGCCGTTCTCACTTTCTCTCTAATAAGCCAAACTTTTTCGATAGCTTCATAAACCGATTTGTGACCAATAGGAGCAATTTCACCAACCTAAAACCAACCAACTGAAGACTTGCATCTCCTACCATACAAGGTTTCAAAGGGAGCCATACCGATACTTGAATAGTATCTATTATTATAGGCAAACTCTATTAATGGCAAGTGGTCATCCAAATTACCCTTGAAGTCTATAACACATGCCCTCAACATATCTTCTAACGTTTGGATGGTACGCTTCGCCTGCCCATAAGTTTGGGGATAAAAAGTCATGCTAAGCTTAACCTTAGTACCAAGCCCATTTTGGAATGACTTCCAAAAGTGTGAAGAAAATTGAGTACCCCGATCCGAAATAATAGATAAAGGGACCCATGCAACTAAACTATCTCATTTAATTACAACTTGGCATAGTCTTCCACCGAATGAGAAACCTTGACGGGAATGAAGTGGGATGATTTTGTCATCCGATCTATAATGACCCAAATGGAATCATGTTGCCTTCGGGTGCGTGGCAAACCCACAACAAAATCCATATTAATCTCTTCCGACTTCCAAGTGTGTCTTGGGCTAAACTTCTCGGCATTTGATTCTCGGCCTTAACTTGGTGAGAATTCAGACATTTGGCCACAAATCTCGCAATATCCTTATTCATTTTGTTCCACCAATAGACTTCCCTTAGGTCACGGTACATCTTGATGGCTCCCAAATGAATAGAATATCGAGAACTATGAGCTTCTTCTAAAGTTTGATCCCTCAAACCATCAACATGTGGAACACATAACCGACCTTGGTACCTAAGCACCCCATCTCCCCCTTGGGAGAAAGCCTCAATGGACTTTTTGAGTATCGACTCTTTCAATTCAACTAATATAGGATCATGTTCTTGCTTTGCCTTAACATCCATCACTGTCACGACCCAAGCCTAGGGCCTAGACGTGACCGGCGAATGGGGAACCCGAAGGAACCCCAAACAAGCCTCATAGCGTATCATTACACATCCTTGGTCGCGGAAGCAATTAAATGACCATAAGCAATAAGTATAATCAAAGGGGGAAATCGG
>JAJOOO010008320.1:0-11441 GCA_029582685.1 Solanum piurae | reverse complement strand
ACAAAGTATTCTCGTTCAAAGGTTATTTTGAGTGGAAAAAGGCAAGTGTGGGTGAGTTTAAAAGAGGGTAAAAGCCATATTAAAAGTGTGATACTTGATCATTTATTCTTTTTTTTAGATGTCTAATTCAGGTGGTGATGAGGAAAGGGCTCGTTTAGAAGTCGAGGTCAAAGGAAGGAACGACTTCACCCTTCAAGCCATGCACCAACAATTTGAGAGATGGACCCTTCAATTTCAAGAGATGAGGGATATGATTATCATGCAAAATGACACCATAGCTGCAATTAAGAGGGAGAATGATGTTGTACCCCCAAATAATGTTAGATCCCAAGTTAGAAGGAATGTACCCCATATCCCTTTTGTAAATCCTGAATATGATAATGATGATTTTGATGTTGAATTTAATCTAGAAAGAAGATATAGGAGGGGACAAAGAGGTAGAGTAGAAGATGATAATATAAATAGTATAAAGATGAAGATGCCATCTTTCAAGGGGATATACTTTATACTATTTATATTATCATCTTCTACTCTACCTCTTTGTCCCCTCCTATCTCTTCTTTCTAGATTAAATTCAACATCAAAATCATCATTATCATATTCAGGATTTACAAAAGGGATATGGGGTACATTCCTTCTAACTTGGGGTCTAACATTATTTGGGGGTACAACATCATTCTCCCTCTTAATTGCAGCTATGGTGTCATTTTGCATGATAATCATATCCCTCATCTCTTGAAATTGAAGGGTCCATCTCTCAAATTGTTGGTGCATAGCTTGAAGGGTGAAGTTGTTCCTTCCTTTGACCTCGGCTTCTAAACGAGCCCTTTCCTCATCACCACCTGAATTAGACATCTAAAAAAAAATAAAAAATGATCAAGTATCACACTTTTAATATGGCTTTTACCCTCTTTTAAACTCACCCACACTTGCCTTTTTCCACTCAAATTAACCTTTGAACGAGAATACTTTGTAGATTTATAATTAAACCAAAACGTGTATCAAGTTCGTAGTAATAAAGTATGGAATCTTGGGGTACAAAAAAGAAAGTAAATAACTAGTCCTAGAACAAGTAGGATTTAGTTGAAACAAAACACGAATAAAAAGGAACTTATTTTAGAATTATAAGAACAAGAAAAAAAAATCCTCTTATTCTTAAAGATCTAGAATTCCCTCTTGTTGCTACCTTCTTGCTTGGAAATAAACTAATGCAAAACTTGGAGAGCAAGTAATAAGATTTCTTGAATAGCAAGTAATAAGCTTTCTTGGGTATCAAGTAATCAAATTTCTTGGAGGACAAGTAATCAGATTTCTTAGAGAGCAAGTTATAACTTTTTTTTTCTTTTTTGTTCACGCTACAGTTTTTTTTTTTTTTTGCTCTAATATAAGAAGAAATCCCAAGATTTATCAAAAATGGAATCTTGATAGAACCGATCTGATACCACTTGATAACAGCAAGGTTAAGGAGATCACAATTAAAGAATTGAATATTAGAATGCAGAAGCACGAAAGAAAAGAAACAAAAAAAACTAACTAAAGATATGAAAAATTCGAAGGAAAGATCCAAGAATTTCCAAGGATTAGATGTTCTAAGGCCTTGAAAAGATCCAAGTAACAACGTATATATTTATGGAAGAAATCTAACGCCTTTACTTGAGAAAACGAATCAAAATGATAGATTCAGATCTTGACCGCTTTTATGAGTAACTAAAGACAATAATTAGTATGTAGAAACTAATCACCTTCTGAAGAATACCAAAAGTGAAATTAAAGATATCACAAGAAGAAGTTACTTTATACCTTAAACTATGAAACTAGTAAAGGTTTAAAGATAAATTCTCAAAGAACAAGTCACAAAGGTTCAAAGAACTCTCTCAAATATTATTAATGTCAATCTAAAAATGTCTTTAATGAATGAAAAGGACTCCTATATATAGGAGAAAGGGGAAGGACGTCCAAGACCCCTTATAAGAAGCTAAAAGGTCAGCCAAACCCTAAAAATACAATTACAAGGAATCATACTCTAGAAAGGAAATAAAGTAACCTAACTAGGAACAAATTTAGTACTTCTAGGAAAGCATTACATGGTACTTAGGAGACCATATATAGACTAAGGAAAATATTAATAACCTATATATAAATAAATAAATAAGGTAAATCCCAACTAGGAAAAGAATCTTGACAATCTTGGAAAGTTTGACTAGTCTTCTCTCAAAAATTGGGCAGAAAGCAACTCTTGTTGTGACTGATTCTTGGACTCTTCTTGACATTATTTGCACGAAATTGGACCTTAAAATTCCTCATCTTGGGCTTGAATTTGGGCCACCAAATAATTGTAGCATTTGGACAATTCCTCTCCCTTGGGCTTGAGCTCTTCTTCCCCAATAAGACACCTTTGGATCGGCGATTGAAGCCCATTGAGCTTATCATTGAACTCCTTGATTTGAGATCTTGTTATGGGCCTCCTTGGAGTTTCTAAAGCTTCATCCTTGTTCTTCAATGGAGTAGAGCTTCCTTGGATGCTATCAAAGATGAACTAGCCAGGGCAAATTATTGGGTAGTGCATTCTGATTTTCTAATAAAGTTAGATAAGAAGACATGTGGTTTGTAGTCCGTGTATCCACAATCCATTCATGAGTATTACTATGAACTGAACATGCATGTACATCCATGAAAGTTATTTTATCTATCTCATCATCATCGGATTCTTCAATTCATGATCCCCAAGTAGCTACCATGACGTATTCTTTCTTTTCCTTCTGTTTGGCCGCCTTTTATTTTTAACTCTTTAATTTTAAGCTTTTTGTTTTCTCCAATCAACTTTTCACTGAGAGCATTATCTGGCATGATGATCAATTTTTTCACACTTACAGCATCCAAATTGAGATTTGTCACTTGACCATTTTTTGTTACTTGTTTTCTTATTTTCATTTTTTTTAAGAACTTCTTGAAGTGTCTGGCAAGAGATGGTAGGCTTGATACGGATACAACTGCTTATCACCCACCTTAAAATCAAGCAGTTCAGTTCGACTATACCTGCCTTAATTCCCTCATTCAAGACAAATGGAAGCAGGAAAGCCATTTGTTCATCATTTATATCAGAATCTTTATCATCAGAGGGCTAGGGATTTTTCATTGAATACTTCATCTTTCATTTGACTTCCATATTCATCTCATAGGTTCTGAGATATCCTACACGTTCATCAAATGTCATAATGGAAATATTGTTAGCTTCTTTTGTAGCAGTGACCTTCACATCTCATTTTGCCTTAGAAAGAACCCTTAGAACTTTGTCAACTTATTCTTCAGTAGTGAGAACTTTTCCTAGTGAAGACAACTCATCGATTAAAGTGGTAAGTCTGGTAATCATATCGATTAGACGTTCATTCTCCTTCATCATAAAAGTTTCATATTATGTGAACAACATAACAACTTTAAATTTTCTAACTTGTATGATTTCTTCATGAGCATTGACCAGTGAATCCCATATTTATTAAACAGTAGTGCAATTTGAAATTCTATTATACTCATTTGGTCCTAAATCGTATATAAGAATGTTCTTTGCCTTAGCATTCTTTCTGAGAGTTGACAGTACCTTTGGGACTTGAACTCCCTCCACGATTTTCATAAGAATGGTCGGCTCAATAGTTATCATATCTCATATTTCATAATCATCAGCCTGGATGAAGTCTTTCATGCACGTTTTTCACCATCCAAAGTGTGATCCGTTGAACATTGGAGGTCTGATGATTAATTGTCCTTCATTATGCCCGATAGGTGGTGTAGAATTCATCTTGATCTTATCTTAGGTGTTAGCCTTTATAAGATAACCTACTCTCATACCAATTGATGAATTACACGACTTAGAATTACTTATCTTATCTTTACTTTTATCTAAATGAACCAAGTTACCTAACGTGTTTCACCGGAAAAGTAAATACAATAAAGTAAAAGCATAATATTTTACATGGAAACACCCGACTAAAAAGGTGTAAAAATCACGACTTGTTCCTCAATGAGATTTACTCCCAATTCCACTAAATACCAACGAGCCTGACCACAAACAACTTACAAGATTTGTAACCTAAGGAACAATCAAATAAACCTTATCTTATCACAAACCTCCAAGGTGTGTGTTCTCAAGTCTTTGAGTTGCCCCCAACTTGAAGACTAAAATCCTAATTCGGTTTATCGATCAAAACTCAAACACAAAGAAAAAACTTCCTAGAACAGAAACTCTATAGTAGGACTTTAGTTCTTCAAAGTGTAACTTCAAAACTCAGCATCACTTATTTAAAGTCAATATACCTAATTACTTTTTGCTCTATAAGTGTGTACCTTTCTTGAGAATCTTCTCTTCTATTTATAGTCTTCTGCTTATCGAGTTGTACTTCTCTTGGGCTTCTTGAAAACTTATTTGACGCAACTTTTTCTTTTTTGAATTCTATTTTGTATTGGACTCCTCCTTTGAGTTGGACTCTTCCTTTGATTAGAGTTGTTGTAGGACTTTAATTCTCCTCTTCAACAATTTCTTGATTTCCCCTTTTTTAATTGTGTAATTATTCATTTCTTGCCTTTTGTGTTTTTATTCATTCAACCTCTTGTCCTGACTTTCACCATTATTCCCTTACCCCTTTGGACCATGATGGCTTACATGTTTCATTAGTCTGTGTCAATCTATCAAAACTTCATAGGCCCAACAAAGAACAATCTATTATAACACATATACAAATGATGTGGTGTGTATTGATTCATTGGTTATATATATATTCATAAACAAGCTCAGCTACATACAAAGTCGAATACTCAAACACATGATAGACCAATTAATCAAGATACACCGCATATTGAATAGAATTCAAATACAAATATGTGGTGTATCTAAATTAATTTATCTGTTATAAATCTGATACACAATAGATATTAAGCAGAAACAAACTTAGATACAAGAATATTCAATTTTTTGTTGCTAAAGAAAGAATGAAATAAATTTGAATTTTTTGATTATTTTTAGAATCGTCATACATGAGATACTTAAAAAATATCAAACGGGTGATTTTCTCCTTAAATTATGCATTTCAGTTACATTGCTTAATTAACCAAACGTTATATTATGTATCTGACTTAAACACATTTTAAATACATGTATCTGAAAGTGTTAGCTATATATATCCGACATTCGAATTATGATAGGAGTAATAATATTGAAAACTAATTTAAAGGAAATTAAGTTGCTCCTAAACTAGTAAAATTTGTGTTCTTTACTATTAATTTTTAAAAGAAAAAATGAAGGAACGCAAAAGAGCCAAATCGTGTCTTAAAATCATCAATTTACTTTCAAAGCCATGCAATTTTTTTTTTATTGAAAGTACGATTTCGGGTAGAGTGACCTTGTAAAAAATATATCATGATTTGAATGACTTTATCAATAAAAAAATAAATTAAATAACTTTTCTAAGCAATTTCACGTATTTAATGATTGTTTGAGAAATTTATTCAGTATATTTTCTTTTATTAAGGAGCACAAAATACCTTCTTCTTTTTTTTATATTTGATATTGTGAATTTCATTAAATATATTGTGGTTGTTATTGATCTTGTAATAGGGCATGTGATGCATGAGATAAGGTGGGATATCTTATGATTGAGTTTGAGATAATAATTTATATGCTATTTAGTAGAAGATATTAATTTATTATTTGCCTTCAATTAAAAATATCAAATTAATTTTAAATACTCCACTTTATTCTATTCAATTTAATATTATTTTATCACATCTTCAAAATTTATAATTCCTTATTATAATCTCAAAATATTTTAGTCGAACCAACCGACCCCTATGTACACAAGACTAAATCAGAATAATCCAACCACCAAATTACACATTTCATTTCACATCACATGTCATTTCATTTTACTTTTTCTTCATGTCATGTCTATAACACTAACTAAAGTTGATGTCCATGTCCCAAAGTGAACCTTATCCACATTGTTTTAGATTGTACCCCGTTGTTTCATTTTATGTGATACTTTTCGGATTTTGAAATTCAAATAAATTTATATTTGATTATTAGTTTTTCATAAATCTTTTGACTAGTAGTATTTTTTACGTATTTTACAAAGATAATATATAAATTTCAATCAAAAAGATTAAAAATTTTATGCATAAATTTCTAATTAAATTTAAATTATTTAACTCTTGAAAAATAAAAAGTATCACATAAATTGGGACGACGGAGTATATACCTTTATTGAGGTTCTGCTATTCACAAACTTACAAACCAAAAAAAGATGCTAAGAGAGAGAAGGTGTAATTTGTTGGGTTGAATTATTCTCCTTAATTTGGAAGGTAACATATAACAATATAAAACTCACTATTCCCAAAATGGGATAAAGTTATTTTTAGTTTGTCTTTTTCATTTGACTTGATTATGAATTTTAGCCCATCTTAAAAAAATAAATCGTCTGAAATGGTTAATTTCAATATTTTAATAAATAGGAAAAGGGGTCAGTTTTTTCCTTGTGCTGTATGAATTTTGTGAATTTTAAATTATACTCCTTCCGTCCCATTTTATATGATGTACTTTGATTTGGCACAAACTTTAAGAAAAATGGAAAGACTTTTAAAATTTGTGGTCCAAAATGAATGATAGAAATTTGTGTGGTTGTAAATCATTTCATTAAGGGTAAAAAAGACATTTTATAGGCAAATTGTTACTTAAAATAGAAATGTGTCATTCTTTTTGGGATTGACTAAAAAGGAAAGTAAGTCATATAAATTGGGACAAAGGGAGTATCTAATACTACTTGTGTTATTAGGAAAAAGACTCATTTTTTATTGATTCCTAACGGAGTTCCAATCCATGGATAAGTTTAAACCTTAGTGATAAAGTATAATTCTAAACCTTAATGAAAAAGTTGAAGTAAATTTCAATTTGTACAACAAATTTGGGGGGATATGAAGTCTATTCATTTCATGTTCGAAATTTAGTAACAACAAAAACAAATATGAAATGACTTACTAACAGCGAGAACGTTAATGTATTAGAAAAATAATAGATGAAAAAAGTGTTTAATACACAAAAAATTAGGTTCTTTAGTATTTAAACAAGAAGTACTAAAGACAGAGTATTCGATCCAACCCATGACCCGAATACTAAAGACAATTTCCTTATCATTAACTTTTTTGCAATTGAGTACCAATTTTGAGCTGGTCTGGAATCGCATTAATAAGCTGGTCTGGATCCGGGTTTTGGGTAAAAGACAGAGTATTCGGTTCATCCCATGACCCTTTTAACGGTAGGAGCTGGGCTACTCGGGTCAGTAATTTTTATTTTTTTAAAAAAAGTTTACTTCTTCAACTTATTCAATTTGAAAGTTGAACTTTAATCATCTAGTGTATTACTATCAATTTAATTTCGAAATAATTATAACTACCTTTGAGAATTTAAAATTTGAAAGTTAAATTTTTCACACCATCCTCTCTCTGTCTGTCTATATTTTCTATTTAGCAAGTATATTCTATATTCAACTTTGATGTTTTAATTATCAACTTTCATTTTTCACGGAACTTAATAATTAAAATATTTTAAAAGAAACTTGAAATTTCAAACTTCAAAGTTGAGTTCTAATCACATAGTATAGTGTTTGATATATGTCAATTTGATTTTGAACTAATTTGATCATTGTAAATTTAAAAGATTGAAGCTTAAAAGTTCAAAATTTTCAAATTTCATCAATTTTCTTTTCATCTATCTATATTTTCTACTTACTTCTTGTCTATTATTCTATATATTTCCAACTTTCATCTTTCATGGAATCAAATGAATTAAAATATCTAAAGAATTTGTAGTGTAGTATTATCATTTATCAATTTGAAATTTAATCAAAATATAAAAAAAAAAACATACAAACAATATATAAAAAGTATAAATATATACACAATATAATGCAATAAATAGATCGGACATTAACAGAATATACTATATATAAGATATATTTAAAATAGACGATATACCCAAATATATGTACATATATACATGATATTCACAATATACACATAATATATTTAATATATACAATTTACAACTTATAATATATACAAGTTACAGCTTATAAGATGCACAAATGAAATTATTTTAATTTTTTATATGTCAATACTTGCTTAAGAAATATTTCCTAATATTATTTTTCAAGTTTTGATTTATTTTATTATTTTTAAATTTAATTTTCAATATATGTTTATGTAATGTTTGCTAAAAATATACCAAAATTATTTTATTCAAGCAAGATATACAAATTTTATGAAAAAGAAATACAAAGCCTTAAATGAACCTTTTAACTTTATTAATAGATCGATTATAAAATGATGTTTAAAATTCAAAGCTTACAAGGTTTCAATTATTTTTCTCTAATTTCATAAACTTAAATTAGAAAATAAAAATTAATAGATAAATTGCAAAACCTACATATCTTGAATCATTTTCTCCAATTCCTCTGTATTAACATCAACATAAACGGGCTCATAATTTTCAAAATCAATAGATCTATACACTGACTTTCTTGTGTTGTAGTATCTCTAAACTACAAAAAAATGCCCAATTTATGGGGGTTATTTTGTCAATTTATGGCGGTTTAGGGATCCCACATATTAAATTGTGGCAATTTTTAAAAATGCCACAATTACCCTTGCCACGAGCATATTTGCAGCGGTTTTAGTAAACCTCCACAACCTCCCCCGCAAAATGACTTTTAAATTTGTGGAGATTTTTCAGTATCAGGTTTTGACGGTTTTGAACCTTCACAATATGATCTCAATATTTTAAAAATTAAATTTGTGTGGATTTAAAACTGTCATGGCTTAAAATTAAAATTTACATTTATAATTTGATTTGTGGAGTCTTACAAAATTATTATTATTTTAATAATAAATATGAAATTTTATTTACATCAAGCCTTCAAAATAATAAGTAATTTTAAATTTAATTTACATCAATTCTTCAGAATAATAAGTAATTTTACTAAATAAAACATTTAAAGCAAATTAAATTTCACAAAGCAAATTTATATTAGTACGTTTCACAAATTCAAATTTATGTCAAATAAAAGTAATACAAACTTGTGTATAATAATTTCAACATAACAATGTTAAATCTTTTTAAAATCCACATCAAATAAACATAACAAAAATTCTATAGCATTTGTTTGGTGATTTATGTTGTTGTCGTCCAATCTTTTTATCCAAAGTGACATAAGCTCTCTGCATCAGGCTGAAACAATGAAAACATTATATATAATTAGATAAATATATATTGATACACATATATCTTCGTACATCTTGATAAAAAAAATTAAAATTCAATTCATTTCAAAAGCAAAGCATATAAACCTTTGATTTTACAAATAATTATAAGATTATGGATGAAAGAAATTTACTTTGATGTTCCCTCATACACACTAATAAAGTGAATAATAACAACTTCATGATTATTTCTACATAAGTTTACTAGGTTTATATTTTCCAAAATCATATAATGATGCTCATTCGATTTAACACGTTGGTTCAAGTATTTCTCACTTCTCTTGATTTATAAGTTAGACTTTCCTCTTTGACCTTAGTTTTTTCTTTCATTTACCAAAAGGTAATAATAACTTCAACAATTTATCGTATTGAATAAGAAAATACATAATTTTAAATTTATATTGATATCCATCACAATCTAATATGAAAAAATTGTCCTTTAATTTGTAATAGTCGATCCAATCAAGAATAAAATGATTACATGATTCTTAACTAAACAAAAATAAAATTATGATTTACCATAAATCAATCAATGATTGGGTATAGACGACTTTACGATGTAGTGAGAATTCAAACAAAACCTGAAATATGTAAAAAAAAAACATTGATTCAGTAAGTTTAACAACTTGCAAAATATAAAATGATCAAATAATAATATGAGTTTTAAATTCTAGTATGAATCATCAAACTCACGTAACACAAAATTACCTTTGTATTCAAATAATTAATTATTTTCCTCTATTCCACTTTGCAAAGCCTACAATGAATTTTTTTTTTAGCAAAACCACATATAAAAAAATGAAGTAAAGAAGAGTGGAAGACAAAAGGAGAGAGGAGAGGGGAGGGTGTGTGTTTTCGTGGGAATTGGTTAAGGGAAAAAAGAAATGAGTTAAGGAGAAAGAAAAAAAAAGGGATTTGTGTGTTGTTTACGTGGGATTTAGGAATGGGTGGGAGGGGGTGGTTATTTGATTATGTTTGCAAGATTTTAGGGGAAATTATAGTCTTTAGTTTTTTTTTTTTTTTAAATTTTGGAGGGAGAGGTATTAAAATTTTGATTGAGTTGGGTCTAAATGAAAGATAAAAGAATTTTGTGCATTAAACAAGCTTTTATTTTTAATTTTTAATGATAAGTAATAACTATTAATTAAAATGTTTCACCCTCAACTAGTATTATAAAATCTTAAATAAAGTTAAAATGCAAATACAAATAAATATATATATAAATATTACTATTGATTTAGCATCCTAGTTTTGTTTCTATATATATATATATATATATATATATTATTTCAAATAAAAACGGATCGACCAATGAAACGTAAGGGACTTTTATTTTTACATAATTAAATCCTGTCTAAGTTTATAAAAATCCTTACTATCCGGGTCCGCCTGGGTCCGCCCTACATATGGGTAATCCAACAGGTAATCCAACGGATTAACTTCAGCCATCTTTTACAAACTTGACTGGTTTATCTATGTTATGACCTCACATTAAATTGTCAAACAATCTTCAAATAATAAGTTGCCATTTATTATAGTAATCTAGTATGCTATAAATCTACACTAACGTTTAGCCTATCATTAGGCTAGAATAATCTGTCAAGGAAAATAAAAGAAGTATTGTACCTTAAACCGGGGAATCCACAAACAATGTACCAAACTGAATTGCAAATTTATTCAAAACCAAATATTACAAGAAGAGTATTTTTAGAGAGAGAGAGAGAGGGGTTTCTGAAAACCTGCCTCTTACAACTAATAATGCCTTCTCTTATATAGATGAGAAGGGGGACACAAGGAATCTAAAAAGAAAACACACACTGGCCCACACCATATGGCCTAAAATAAAAAAGTAAAAACCGACAAAATTAAAAGTGCCTTTATTAAAGGCTGCTTTTCCTTAGCATCTTTCTTTTTCTTTATAAAAGAAAAGTTGGTTGTCCTTATTATACTTTTTCTTTTCCTTTTGCCTTTGTAGGAGATTCTCCACTGAGGCCTTCAATTTCCTTTTGATAACGTTGCATGATAGTATCTATGTCTTCATCATCATCATCAATTTCTTGTCCTTCACCCGCTGGACAAATATCTTCTTCCGTAGTATGACTAGCTGAAACCATGGAGCTATCATCCATATCAAGATTTTT
>JAJOOO010008319.1:0-32357 GCA_029582685.1 Solanum piurae | reverse complement strand
ATTTTCCTAAATTGAGTTTAAGGACTATCTTCGGATAGGCTCTAAGGGATGCTTAACACCTTCCCATCGAGTAACCAAAACCCTTACTCAGAATTTCATTGATTTTGCAAATCAAAATAGAGTTTACATTTACATAAAAAAAATGGTTTTCCTAAGATTTATCTTAAAATTTAGGTGGCGACTCTAAAACAAAACTAAACAACTTTTCCAAAAAAAATCAGAGTGATAGCCATATTATGTTGTGAACTGTTTCGGCTAGTTCGAAATAGGGTGCGACAGTCGTTTTCACCAGTAGGAGCAAGGATCACACAATGGGATCAAGTACTCTTACCAGAGCTCTTTGTTTGTCAAATAATCAAAACTAAAATATAATACTCATTCTTTGGATAATTTTGGTGACCATATCTATGGAGTAGTGTACTCTCTTCTTTCCATAGAACAAAGGTGTAACACCTCGGATTCGAGAAAGACCAAATAGCAAATTTTTAGAGTTGTAGGTGCCACCGACGAAGTCCAAACCACGGCCCGTGGATGGGACCACGGACCATAGGTAGGTCCGTAGGTTGGCCACTCAGAACTCCCCAGAAAATCCTGAACTACGGCCAGATCTATGGACCGTAGATGTGACCACAATCTGTGGTCCAAGGTCTGTAAATCATGATCCTCAACATCCAGTCTCTGAAGCCAACGACGCCCTTCCAGGATGGACCGTCGGTCAGTCCATGGTCCATCGGTCAGGGGCCGTCGATGGCTTTGTCAAATTTTAAGTGGGGTCATTTTGGTATTTTTCCCTATGCATTGGACACCTAAACTACGTCGTTTAACTCCTAAACTACGTAATTTTGGTTAGTTTAAGCCTCGTAACTTAGTCAGAACTTACCCTAAACGATTCATTCACCAAAAAACCATCAAACTTAGAGCAAAATAGGAGAAAGAGTAGACCAAACCCTTCCAAGAATGCAACAGGTTTTCTTCAGTACCAGCCTCAAAATTGAAAGATTTATCCATGAATTTCGTCACCTTGTATGTGTGATTTCACTAGTGGATTCCTTTCATCCACTAGGTCCCTAAAATTCAGTCAGATTCTTGATTCGTTATATCCTGCTTAGACCTCGGGTTTCTAAAACCTTAGATAGTAGTTGTGATTTAGCTATTATAGTATTCTTAATCGATTTATCATGTTTTCGTGAAATCGTTGCTTAGTTCTTCGCATGAAATTCAGAATCCTAGTTGTGTAGATTCTCTTAGTTCATGAATTACACTTGCTAGGTCAGTTAAAAAGATATACATGCTCTAGTTTCAAATGTTACATTGTCAGTTCTTAAATATTACATTCTCTGATTTGCATGTCAGAATATTGAGCTATCTAGTATTTTAGTTATGTTGTGTTATACATATTTCCAGTTCGGAGTATGCTTAGCACCGAGTTAGACTAGGGTTCAATGTACACTTGATGAGTCCAAGATTTGGACTCATTTAGGGCTTTATTTGTATAGGTTTAGTGTCCTCAAATGCTCATTTTGTGATGTAAAATCCTTGATTTTCAGGATTATGGATTAAGGAGCAAATCAAGGACACTAAGTTGCAAAAAGGAACAAAGCGAGCTGAAAGAAGAAAGAAAAGAGAGCCTGGTGATCATCAAGTCCATTTGGCGAGTCGCCGAGTGGCCATTTGACCGCCTAAAGTTCCAGTGTGCCAAGCCTTGAAGGAGAAAATCAAGTTGGCGAGAGAAAGGAGAAATCGGCAAATCGCCGATTGGTTTCATGATGCAGTGTTAGATCACCTAAGTTACAGACCTGGAGGATACTGAAGGCCAAGGCAAAAAGGCGATGGAATTGACCAAAGGGCGGATCGCCGAGCTGATCGGTGAGCCCGACTTACTGCACCGAATGGTCCTTCGCAACATTTTTTTGGCGACTATAAATATGTTTTTGAACATTTAGTTTAGTAGCTTTTAATCAATTAGGAAGTATTATACTCTTAAGATATTGAATTTTGAGTATAAAGACAATTTTTGCGTTAGCTTTGAAGAATTGAAGGTTTTTCACTTTTGAGAAATTGGAAGTGGGTCTTTAAGATTCTTTGATTTAAACCTTTGTAAAGATGAAATCAATCTTACCTAGTTGATGGAAACTCAATTTGGTTATAATTTTTATCCTTTTATGATGTCTAGCTAGAACCCCAATTCTTGGGGTGTGATTATGTGATTATGGGCTGATTTAGCTAATGGGTGTTGCTAACTGTTAGTTTAATTGCTATTTAAAAGTGAGTTCAATCATTTATTGTGGGTTAATTTAGGAATTGCAGTTGCAAATGTGATTCCACCTTTGTGTTCTTGGCTTGCTTGAGAGAGAGGTCTTAGAACTAAGGTCCTTGATTGATGGTCTGTGGGTATTGGGTTGTCATGGGTTCAGCTCGAGATAGTGAATCCTAAACCCTTTTCCACACATTCAGCTCGAGAGAGTGAATGGACTAAGGCATAGGCTGTTCTTATTTTGCATGCTTGATGAGTCCACGATTTGGACTCATTTGGGGTTTTATTTGAATAGATTTAGCATCCTCAAATGCTTATTTTGTGCCAATAACTGATGTAAAATCCTTGATTTCCAGGTATTTAGATTGAGGAACAAAGCATGGACGTTAACTTGCAAAAAGGAACAAAGCGAGCTAAAAGAGTGAAGAAATGAAGGCCTGGTGATTGCCAAGTCCCTTGGCGAGTCGCCGAATGGCCATTACCTCGCCTAAAGTTCCAGTGTGCCAAGCCCTGAAGGAGAAAATCAATTTGGCGAGAGAAAGGAGTAGTCGGCAAGTGGTTCCACGATGCAGTGTTGGATCGCCCAAAGTTACAGAACTTGAGGATGCTGAAGGCAAAGGCAAGAAGGCGATGGAACTAACCAAAGGGCGGATCGCCGAGCTATTAGGTGAGCCTGACTTACTGCGCCAATGGTCCTTCGCAGCATATTTTTGGTGACTATAAATATATTTTCAAACATTAATCTTAGGACCTTTTGCCATAATCTTAGAATCAATTTTTAGAATTACAGTTTTGAACTCTGAGTTTTGAGACTAAGGTTTCCTTAGCTTTGAAGAATTGAAGCTTTCCATTTTTGAGAAATTGGAAGTGGGTCTTTGAGATTCTTCAACTTGGAGCTTTGTAAAGATGAAATTAATCGTACCCAGTTGATGGAAACACAATTTGGTAGCAATTTCTATCTTTTTTATGATGTCTAGCTAAAACCCCCAATTCTTGGGGTGTGATTATGTGATTATGGGCTGATTTAGCTGATGGGTATTGCTAATTGTTCGTTTAAATATTGTTTAGAAGTGATTTTATTCAGTGATTGTGGTTCAATTTAAAGGATTATAGTTGCAAATGCAATTCTACCTTCGTGTTTTTGGCTTGCTCGAGAAAGAGGTTTTAAAACCAAGATTACTAAATTGATGGTCTGTGGGTATTGGGTTGTCATGGGTTCAACTCGAGAGAGTGAATCCTAACCCTTTTCCACACATTTAGCTCGAGAGAGTGAATGGACTAAAGCGTAGGATGTTCTTATTTGCATGCTTGTTGGTGTTGAGAGAAACCAACTTGATTCGGGGTAAATTTTTCGAGAGAAAGTTTATCCCCACTAAAGTCTAGCTTAGTCACTGATTTACAACTATTTACCAACAGTTACAATTACCCATTTGTCTATATTAGCCTATAATCTAATCACATCCCAAGAACCCGTGTCATTATTGTTTTCTTCATATTATTTGTTGTTGTTGTAGCTGATAGTTAAAACAAAAACCCCCTTATTTGACACTCGTGTCACCCCTAATTTGAATTATGTTTTTACTCGTAAATGTCTATTCCTATGATTGACTTGAACATATCCGTACTTTACTTTTGTATCTTAAACACGTACCACTCCCTGTGGGATTCGACCCCAACTCATTTAGTTGGGTTATTATACTGACTAACGATTATAGACGCTTAGAACTGGATTAAGTGTCGTTGATAACGTTAATCAAAATGGCGCCTTTAACGGGGAGTGATGTTGGTTAAGATTCTTTAGTTAAGTTGAATTTTGTTTTTGTTAGTTATAGTTGAATCTACTTACTTTCAATTTTGGTTTGGTTGTTTGTGTTTTGCAACAGGAAGTATGAGTGTGAACGGAAGCAATGGTAGCCAAGTAGGCCACCAAGATGATATCGGAAACCTCAACGATGTCAATGAGCCTAATGCTAATGACCCTCATCTAATGGGTGGAATTGGTGCCATTCGCTTGCCTCCGCCAGAAGGGAACACTGTGTTCCATATTACAAGTACCATGTTGCAACTCTTACAATTAAAAGGGTTGTTTGGTGGGTTGGCTCATGAGGATCCCCATGAGCACATAAGAAATTTTGTTGATGTTTGCGGGCCATTCTCCTTCAAGAATGTATCCCAAGAGTTGGTCCGGTTGATGTTGTTCCCATTCTTTTTGATGGGAGAAGCATGTAAGTGGTTGGCTGAATTGCCATGAGAATCAATCACCTCGTGGGAAGAGCTGGTCACCGCATTTCAAGTGCGATTTTTCCCTCCTTTGAAGATGATGACTCTTTGGGACAACATCCAAAGCTTCAAGCGTTTGGAGGGCGAGCCAATTCATGAGACTTGGCTACAATTCAAGAAGTTGGTGCTGCAATGCCCAACTCATGGTTTGCCCGACAATGTTTTGCTGCAATATTTTTACTGAAGTCTTGATTCGGTGAACAAGGGCGTTGCTGACCAACTTTCTCTGGGAGGTTTAATGCAGCAACTTTATGTGATAACAACTCAGCTCTTGGATGGCATGACCACAATTAATTGGGTTTGGTACACCCGCGAAGATCATGTCTCCCCTCTCACATTTAAATTGACCAAGGAGCAGCTGGAGAAAGACCAAGAGAGGGACCAGAACATGGCCAAGATTATGACACAACTTGACATTTTGTCAAAAAATGTCATGGGAGCTGGTGCTCGAAGTGTCAATGTTGTGGGTGTCGGGTGTGCTAATCCTGATGAGGCCAAGTTTGAGGCTTTATACAACTAAGAGGTGAACTTCCTAGCCAACCAAGGAGGTGGTTATCGTTCAAACTACCCGAGGCAGGGTGGTAACCATGGTTGGAATAGGGATGAAGGTTGGAAGGATTGTGATAGAGAGTGGAGGGATCGTAACCCTACTTGGAAAGAGAGAGACGGGGAGAATGATAGATATGTTCTTCCCCACGAGCGCCAAAACCCAAAGGATTCCGAGGGTGGTTGGTCTGAGGATATGCTTTCTTGTATCCTCAACAAAGTTGAGGGGTCAAACAAGATTTTGAAAGAAATGAAAGAAGATGTTTCGACCCTTAGCCAGATGGTTACCTCCCATTCTGTCTCGATCAAGCAGTTGGAGACCCAAATGGGTCATATCTCGTCTCATTTAAACCCAAGACAGCAACGGGGGTTTCCTAGTGATACTATGGCCAACCCCAAGAATGAGGTTTGAGAGTGGACTTGCGCCGTGCCGCAACGTTAACTAAGGCGTTGCTTGAGAGGCAACCCAAGTTTTATTTTCTTTTGTTTTGATTTGTATAATAATCGTGTGTTGATTGTGCAGGTTAAAGTGTGGAATGTGTTTGAACAGTGCAAATTGGCGAACATAAATTCCAGTCGGTGACTCACCGAAGAGGTCGGTGAGCCCGACTTGGACCGCCGTTGGACTCAAGAAACCCTAGGAGTTGAGTCTGTAAAACTCGGTGAGCCCAGGAGCAAATCAGTGTGTCGCCGAATAGGTCGGTGATTGCGACTTTGTCCGTCGTTTGGACCCCCACATTAACTGGAGGTCCTGTAAAACTTGGCGAGGTAAATACCCATTCGGTATGTCGCCGAGTGGGTCGGCGAGCAAAACTTATGTTGCCGAATGGGCGAGAACTAGATGGGTTTTAAAGGCCAAAGGTTTAAACTTTCAAATTCTTTCACATTCCCTCACTTTTCAACTTTCCAAAATCACACCCGTACAATATTTTCTGTATTTTTGCATTTTATCACATTTTAGTCGCCAAGATTGTGTTCGAAGTTGTTTCTTTGCCACCTAGCTTGTCAACTTTTTTAATCGACATATAAGGTTGGTTTTCTGAACTTCGAATTTATATTGAGCGATTTTTACTCATTTGCAATTGTTCTTATCTTAGTGTTGTGTGCTGGGCCTCTCTGAATCGTAATTGTGTTGTGTGTGCCTATTTTAATTCGAATATCTTGCTTAAGTTGTCGATATCGTGATTTCCCGAATGTTGCATGCCTAAAAATTGGTCAAAATTGTAGGGTGTTGCTTTGTTGATGTTGGGTCTAGGCGGGTGAAGTCTGAGTAACCCGTATTTGTGCCAAATGATGTATTTTTCCTAATGATGACGTGTTTGACGTCATTCCTAAGGGCTATAGTCGTCAAATGGCCAAATTTGGCCAAACCGGGAGAAGTCTGAGTATCCTAGGGGCATGAGTGTAATGGGTCTTAGTTTAATTGAATAGGTGCATGCTTTGATTTTGTTTTCGGGGGATGCAAGGTTGAAATTGGAGAATGAGGTTGAAAGTAGGCACGTTGGGCAGTTTGGCGAGCTGGGTCAAGCTCGCCGAACCACTCGGCTGTTCACCGAATCCCCTTCCTCGCCTTTATTTTCATGATAAATCTTGAGTTTGGTTCTGTAACTTTCGGCGAGAAGCCTGAGATCGTCGAGTGCACTCGGCGACTCGCCGAAATGTCCTTCTTGATCGTCCTTTCTGCCCCCTAACCCTTAAAATGCACTGTAACTTTCAGCGGGCTAGTCCTTGCTCGCCGAAAAGTCCTTCCCATCACCGACATGCCATTTTTCTAAGAAAATTTTGAGCCAATACTTTCGGCGAGCCCGATCTGGCTCGCCAAAGTTATTCGGTGACTCACCGATCCGCTCGGCGAGTCTATTTGCAATCTATTTTTTTTCTGCAATTTTTCTTAAACTCTTTCTAACAGTTATAATGTTTTTGCAGAAATGGCTAGACCAAAAGTGGCCGGAAGAGACATTTTACCCTGTAAGCAGGCCAAGAGAGTAAAAATCAACGAGGATGCAGCCGCATCCAAGGCAAAGGCTACCAAACTTCCCACAACTGGTGGGAAGGGAAAAAGAAAGGGCAAGGCACCTGCACTTGCGTCATCGGAGGCCAGCTCCGATAATGACGGCATCTATGCCACTCAGCTCACCACTTTTGAGAGTGAGGGTGAGCACCAGGAGCATCAGGATTCCTCTTTAGAGCCTGAGGATGAGCTACTAGCAGCCCAGAGAACGGAGCTACGTTCAAAGAGGCTGAATGATCCGTCTAGGATCAGGCCATCCCCACTACTCCTTCTCCCGCTCCAGCACATGTCGTGGTCCTAACACCACCAGTAGAGGGTCCTCCTCTACGGTCTAGGAACAGACTGAGGACTGAGGGGCTGCAGACCATTATAGAGGACAAACGTTTGTCGACTGATAGTGTCATTGATAGGTACCCAAAAATCATGAGCTGCCTGAAGTCACATAAATTCCAGCTCTTCACCAAGCCCCGTGGCCCGTACATTCCGAGTTGGGTCAGAGAATTCTACAGTGCTTATAGTGCCTTGATACCAGAAGCGAAGAAGCAAGCAGCCAAATTCAAGTCGGTTGACTATGTGGTTGTCAGAGGCCGGAAGGTGAAATGTGATAGTGATACTATCAATGAAGTCTTGGGTGTTTCAACACGTATTGATGATGACTGACAACATCTAATTAGGACAAAGACACTGGAAACATGAAGAAGTGGTTATCCCCGCTGATATCAGACGGTACTCCCAAATGGCTTGAAATTGGAGCACCTATTGAAAAGAAGGACCTCAATGTAGCAGCGAGGTATTGGTTTGGCTTCATCAGCAGTGCCATTATGCCATCCCAGAACGAATCGATTCTTCGCCACGCCAAAACAGTCTGTCTTGGTTGTATCATTAATGGGACGATGTTGAATCTGGGGATGATTATTGCACAGGAGATACTTATGAGGCCCAAGCAGCGCCAAACTTCCCTCCTCTTTTTGGTGTTGATCACCGAGCTGTGCAGGCAAGCTCGATGAGAAGAAGGATGTGGAAGTGATTCCCACAAGTTCTACCGATATCTGGAGGATTGAGGCGGAGTACTTGAAAGATGAGGCAGAGAAGAAGAAGGCAGCCCTGGTGGATACATCCCCGGTTGTAGATCCTCAGACACTACCTGCAGAGGCAGCTGCCACGACCCGAGAGAACCCCCTAGTCGTAACACGGCGTACTCGACCCCAAAGGGGTCTCATACAAGCCTCATAGCTCATTCATTGCATAAGATACTTGAATATAGAGAATAATTAAATTTTTTCCTTTACAATCGAAGACATTTTATTAAAAATCAAGCGAAAGACTTTCTAGACTTTGTACAATATGTCTCAAACCATCTAATACTTTGAATACAACATTGGGACTTAGCCCATACGAAACCTTTAACAAAAACTAAAAGACATAAAAGGAACATAATGGATTTTGTCCTCGAAACTATGAGGACTCACCAAGTCTTCATCTTCAAGCACCATAGAAACCTATCCATCAAGCATAGAACACCAATATCTCCAGGCCTACACTTTGGTAAAAAGGGATAAGAATGGGGTTAGCACATTAGATGTACTAAGTATGATGACCATGCAAAAACATGCTTAAAAAGGGACATTTGATTGAAAGCCATGCTTTATGCCATTTTTGTAAAATTTCATGAACATTGATACAAGAGGCATAATATAAGTCACAACCAACATACAAAGTCACATAATTCACATTTACTCAAAATCACATATATAATCCTTTACTTTCACCTTGAGCCTCCACCTCAAGTAACCCTCAAGCTATACCTTCTGGAATGAATGGGTAGCGTCCCATACCACCACCCACACTAAGGCACCACCTTAAGGTGACCAAAAGTGAACTTATCATTCATCATTTGCACCTTTACAAAACAAAGCATATAAAAGACATAAACAATACATGAATCACATCATCACATTAAGACCAACATCTAAGACAACTCTAAGTCATACTTGTGCAATGTGCAAGTTGCATCCCATTCTACTACTCACACTAAATACTCCCTTGAAGTCACCATAGACAAGGCACATTCATATACAATAAGTCATGAAAAGGAAGTAACTCATAATACAATCCAAGTATAGCATGCATCTTTACATGTAAGCACATAAGAGCCAATCATTACTCAATAACATCATTTAGAGGACTTTCAAACAATAGTCATTAAAACTTAGAGAACTCACTATAGCCCTCTTGAAGCCTACTCGTGCCATGTATGGATAGCATCTAATACTACTACACACAATTCATATAGCTCCTGAAGAAACTATAATGCACATCTTACATGATGAGAATAAGCATTTAACCGACATAGACCATAAGAGCTAGATCATGAAATCCGATGTACTGTCCCACATCGTAAGGGTTGGTCTACTTGCCTATGGTAAACCGGTATATAACTTAAGTGGATCCACTAGCTAGGCCTATGTGGGCACATAGTTAATGGACAAGGAGATTGCTACTAGATACCCTGCCTCACTCACGTAAGGGCATCCATCTCAATAGATTGCTACTAGAAACCCCATCTCAACTTATGTGACGACTTCCGTCTCATTCAATATCTACTCGGTGCTTAGACTACATTCCCATAGAGTATTTTAACATTCATTACATTAAGGGATAAGAGATTGTTACTAGACACCCCGCCTCAACTCACGTGAGGGCATCCATCTAAACCCAACATTCATTCATTGGATAGCTCATAGATTCAAATATGAGAATAGCCTTTCATCTAAGAATTCCATTATCGGTCATTAGTGCAAGATCGAGAATATCCTTTCAATCAACACATCATCAGCATTCAACATAGTACAATTGAGACTAACCTTTCAATAGACTCAACATTCATTAACATTATCATTAAACTCATTCATTCATTCATTCATGAAAAGGCTACAAAAATTAGATCTACCAATTCAAGACATTAAGACATTAAGTCAAGATGTACTCATCATATAAGAAAAGGATGCCTAAGCCTACCAATTCAAAAGATCTCATTCAACAGTACATTATAGAACCATTCACATTCAATCATCAACATTCATGAGTATTAATAGGGAGATAACATTCAATCCTAACACAATTAGCTTCTAGACAATATCATAATTTATTCATTGAGATCACACACCTGCTTCACATCAAATTCATATATACAACATCATGATAACACTTTAATTCCTCACACTATGCCTTCAAGGCCATGATCACAATGTACATAGTAAGTAAACACCTCCACCTTTCAAGTGGATCAACAATTCAAGAACAACTATTCATTAACATGAAATTAGGTCAAACTTGCCCTTTCAATGCTATGATCACAAATTTTCAATTCATCAACAATTCACAATAATTAGACATAGATAATGATACAAATCAATAATCTAAATCAATCTACACATAAATCCATCATCATTCATTCATAATCAATAGACCCACTTCATAAGTCATAATTTGGAAATTTAGGGAAATCATGGGTTCATAGAGTAAAATCATCTTAAATCATCAATTAAACATCAATACAATCATAGTTTATCATTTGAAAATGTTTGATGCAAGAATTCATGAGATTGAGTAAAACCTAGGGCTTTTCATGAACTTGAAATCACTTTGAAACTTCTTTGAAATTGACTATAGGCTGAAAGCTAACCCTTGATGAAGGATCACCATACCTTATAATTGAACAATCCCACGAAATTGTCGATGAAACACCTTGAAATCCCCAACCCTAGCAGGAACTTGACCTTGATCTCCAATGGAGTTTCTAGAGAGAACTTTTTAGGAGGGAAGGGTTTTGATTTAAGAGATGAAATCTAAAGGAGGGTTTCAATATTTCAATTATCTTAAAATACCTTAAAACACTTAATACAATCGTCCATATATTAATTAGGACTTGGGGTAAATTTACCAATTCACCCCTAGCTGGGCCAAGACTGCACTAGAAAAATAATGCCCATTCACGCCCTGGACTTACGGACCGTGAGCCCATTCACGGGCCGTGCTGCTGGTCCGTGGTCTGGGGATGCAAGTTGGTTTTAGATGTACTAAGTATGATGACAATGCAAAAACATGCTTTAAAAGGGATATTTGATTGAAAGCCATCCTTTATGCCACTTTTATGAAATTTCATGAACATTGATACAAGAGGCATAATATAAGTCAGAACCAACATACAAAGCCACATAATTCACCTTCAGCCTCCACCTCAAGTAACCCTCAAGCTATACCTTCTGGAATGAATGGGTAGCGTCCCATACCACCACCCACACTAAGGCACCACCTTAAGGTGACCAAAAGAGAACTTACCATTCATCATTTGCACCTTTACACAACAAAGCATATAAAAGACATAAACAATACATGAATCACATCATCACATTAAGACCAACATCTAAGACAACTCTAAGTCATACTTGTGCAATGTGCAAGTAGCATCCCATACTACTTCTCACACTAAATACTCCTTTGAAGTCACCATAGACAAGGCACCTTCATATACAGTAAATCATGACAAGGAAGTAACTCATAATACAATCCAAGTATAACATGCATCTTTACATTTAAGCATATAAGAGTCAATCATTACTCAATAACATCATTTAGAGGACTTTCAAACAATTGTCATTAGCCCTCTTGAAGCCTACTCGTGTTATGTATGGATAGCATCCCATACTACTACCCACACTTCATAAAGCTCCTCAAGAAACTATAATGCACATCACACATGATGGGAATACGCATTTAACCGACATAGACCATGAGAGTTAGATCACGGAATCCGATGTACTGTCCCACATTGTAAGGGTTGGTCTACTTGCCTAAGTTAAACCGGTATATAGCTTAAGTGGATCCACTAGCTAGACCTATGTGGACACATAGTTAAGGGACAATGAGATTGCTACTAGATACCCCACCTCAACTCACATGAGGGCATCCATTTCAAGAGATTGCTACTAGAAACTCCGCCTCAACTCACGTGAGGGCTTCCATCTCATTCAATATTCTCTCGGTGCTTAGCCTACATTCCCATAGAGTATTTTATCATTCATTACATTAAGGGGTAAGATATTGTTACTAGACACCCCACCTCAACTCACGTGAGGGCATCCATCTCAACACAAGATTCATTCATTGGATAGCTCATAGATTTAAAGATAAAATAGTCTTTCGTCTAAGAATCCCATTATCGTTCATTAGTGCAAGATCGAGAATATACTTTCAATCAACACATCAGTAGCATTCAATAGAGTACAATTGAGAATAGCCTTTCAATAGACTCAACATTCATTAAAATTATCATTAAACTCATTTATTGATTCATCCATGAAAAGGCAACCAACATTATATCTACCAATTCAAGACATGAAGACATTAACTCAAGATATACTCATCATATAAGAAAAGGATGCCTAAGCCTACCAATTCAAAAGATCTCATTCAACATTACATTATAGAACCCTTCACATTCCATCATCAACATTCATGAGTGTTAATAGAGAGATAACATTCAATCCTAACACAATTAGCTTCTAGAAAATATCATAATTCTTTCATTGAGATAACACACATGCTTCACATCACATTCATATATACAACATCATGATAACACTTTAATTCCTCACACTATGCTTTCAAGGCGATGATCACAATGTATATAGTAAGTAAACACCTCCACATTTCACGTGGATCAACAATTCAAGAACAATTCTTAATTAACATGAAATTAGGTCAAACTTTCCCTTTCAAGGCTATGATCACAAATCCTCAATTCATCAATAATTTACCATAATTAGACATAGATAATGACACAAATCAATAATCTAAATCAATTTACACATAAATCCATCATCATTCATTCATAATCAATAGACCCTCTTCATAAGTCACAATTTAGAAATTGAGAGAAATCATGGGTTCATAGAGTAAAATCATCTTAAATCATCAATTAAACATCAATATAATCATAGTTTATTATTTGAAAACGTTTGAGGCAAGAACCCATGAGATTGAGTAAAACCTAGGCTTTTCATGAACTTGGAATCACTTTGAAACTTCTTTGAAATTGACTCTAGGGTGTAAGATAACCCTAGATGAAGAATCAACATACCTTATACTTGAAGAATCCCACGAAATTGAAGAAGAAACACCTTGAAATCCCCAACTCTAGCTTGAACTTGACCTTGATCTACAATTGAGTTTCTAAAGAAAACTTTTTAGGAGGGAAGGGTTTTGATTTAAGAGATGAAATCTAAATGAGGGTTTCAATGTTTTAATACTCTTAAAATACCTTAAAACACTTAAAATAATTTTCCATATATTAATTAGGACTTGGGGTGAATTTACCAATTCACCCCTAGCTTGGCCGAGACTGCACCAAAAAAATAGTGCCCATTCACGCCCTGGATCCATTTACAGACCGTGCTGCTTGTCTGTGGTCTGGGGCTGCAAGTTGGTCTTAGGCCTTTTGACCTATGGAGGTCATCCACGGGACGTGGATGGACCTATGGAGCATGAACCCCATCCGTAGGTCACCAAGTTTTGGCCAACTTGATGGTTTCCTTGGGGTCTTGGGGTTTAGACTTATGGTCCTCCTCAAGGACCCTTAGGGTGGTCCTTGGGGAGTTGTACCTTGATGTCTAACCCTTAAACACCTCAACCATGGCTCGGGACAACATTATACCACATCAAAACTCATGACGAACATAAACATACACGTTAGGCTCTAGGTTCACTAGTTCATTTTTAGGGTCGTTACATTATCCCCCACTTAGGAACATTCGTCCTCCAATGACACTTTAAACACATTAAGGAGTAACGACTCAAGACTAGCAGCCCACAATCATGCATGCAACACCATCATTCAATGCACAAACTAGGAGGAAACATCAACTCCACGTCAACAAACTCAATGCAATACAAGCAAGTAGGAACTACATCTACAAACTCATTATGCATCAAAACTTCACATTCTTCATTTCATTGGAGGAACTTCCTTCTCCAAATCACATCATGCTCATCACAATATCATTAACCACATTTAAGCAATTTTTCTCAAAAAAACACAATATGCAACTTCTTTCAAGAACACCTTTAAGCAACTCTTCAATAAAGCACATTTATGCAATTTCTCTCATAAAAGCACATTATGCAACTTCTTCATAGAAACACATTTAGGCATGTTCAACATTTAACCTCATTAAGCATATAGACAACTCAAACTAAATGCACATCAACATGAGGAATAATAAATCATGAAAACTCATTTTCTCATCCAAACAAGAATTCATCAAGAACATGCATAATATAAGGAGAACATGGAAAGACAATGTCACACATGACTCCAAAAATATGAAACAAACCAAAAAGGAACTCTTTGTCTTAGGCTTGAATAGGGACATAAAGGAAAAGGTAAGGATATCGAAACTCTCAACAACCTTACTACTCAACATACCATCCCCCACTTAGGAGTAAACCCAACTAAGGTCAACAAGAACACCACAAGGGAACCTTAATCAAGACATCCACAACTTACAAGACACCATCAACATACCGAAGCTTTTAAACTAGGAAGGTCCTCATTAAGCACTCTTGCTCACAATCAACCTTACCATATCACTCAAGGTCTCATATGAGTCTACCACACCGGGTCTAAACTTCGTAAACTCACTACACCTCTTAAGGTGAGAATATCAATCATGCCTAACTCACGAACATCAAGGACACTCAAAGGCCTTATCATCTAAGCACATTATCCCCCAGCCCCTCTTAGGAGAAAGCCTATACCAACTCTTCTAAGCTTCACTTCTTTTAATTCTAAGGTCGGAGTAAAACATCACTAAACCTTCATACACATCACACCTAGACATTTCTAAAACACCACATTTCATCAACTCTATCAACATACCTCAAAACTCATCATAATCTTGTACCAACAACACACATAGCCATAAAGCAACCCATTCACACTAAAGTCAATATCACAATATTCCATCTCACATCTAACAAGTCACATAGCCATAGTTGGAATCACAACCAACCTTTTCTCTCCCTCAACCCAAGTAACATAAACCTTTCAAGGGTCACACTCTATAGCCCTTCACATAATGAACAAGAGAGAGACATTATAGAGTAAAACTAGATGGCACGACTTGACGAATGAAGAAGTAAAACTTTCTTAACACCCAATAGCCTCCTATTCATAATGTGGCGCGCTTCACATTATGAACAAGACTCTACAAGATGTGGTTTGAGATATCCTAAGACCATTCCAAAATCTTGTACTCTGATACCATGTTTGTCACCACCTGAGAACACCCCCTAATCATAACAATGCTTACTCGACCCCAAAGGGGTCTCATACAAGCCCCATAGCTCATTCATTGCATAAGATACTTGATAATAAAGAAGAATTAAAAAAATTCCTTTACAATCGAAGACATTTTATTAAAAATCAAGCGAAAGACTTTCTAGACTTTGTACACTATGTCTCTAACCATCTAATACTTTGAATACAACATTGGGACTTAGCCCATACGAAAGCTTAAACAAAAACTAAAAGACATAAAAGGAACATAATGGGTTTTGTCCTGGAAACTATGGGGACTCACCAAGTCTTCATCTTGAAGCACCTTAGAAACCCATCCATCAAGCATAGAACACAAATTATCCAAGCCTACACGTTGGTAAAAAGGGAAAAGATTGGGGTTAGCACATTAGATGTACTAAGTATGATGGCCATGTAAAAACATGCTTAAAAAGGGACATTTGATTGAAAGCCATGCTTTATGCCATTTTTGTGAAATTTCATGAACATTGATACAAGAGGCAAAATATAAGTCACAACCAACATACAAAGTCACATAATTCACATTTAGGCAAAATCAGATATATAATCATTTACCTTTACCTTGAGCCTCCACCTCAAGTAACCCCCAAGCTATACCTTGTGCAATGTATGGGTAGCGTCCCATACCACCACTCACACTAAGGCACCACCCTAAGGTGACCAAAAGTGAACTTACCATTCATCATTTCCACCTTTAC
Organism: Solanum piurae; assembly: GCA_029582685.1. Classification (NCBI taxonomy): domain Eukaryota; kingdom Viridiplantae; phylum Streptophyta; class Magnoliopsida; order Solanales; family Solanaceae; genus Solanum; species Solanum piurae. The sequence continues at coordinate 16,188 of JAJOOO010008319.1, read as the reverse complement.
ACAACAAAGCATATAAAAGACATAAACAATACATGAATCACATCATCACATTAAGCCCAACATCTAACACAACTCTAAGTCATACTTGTGCAATGTGCAAGTAGCATCCCATACTACTACTCACACTAAATACTCCCCTTGAAGTCTCCATAGACAAGGCACATTCATATACAATAAGTCATGACAAGGAAGTAACTCTTAATACAATCCAAGTATAGCATGCATCTTTACATTTAAGGATATAAGAGTCAATCATTACTCAATAACATCATTTAGAGGACTTTCAAATAATTGTCATTAAGACTTAGAGAACTCACTATAGCCCTCTTGAAGCCTACTCGTGCCATGTATGGATAGCATCCCATACTACTACCCACACTTCATAAAGCTACTCAAGAAACTATAATGTACATCTCACATGATGGGAATAAGCGTTTAATCGACATCGACCAAGAGAGCTAGTTCAAGGAATCCGATGTACTGTCCCACATTGTAAGGGTTTGTCTACTTGCCTAAGGTAAACTGGTATATAGCTTAAGTGTATCCACTATCTAGACCTATGTGGGCACATAGTTAAGGGACAAGGAGATTGCTACTAGATACCCCGCCTCAACTCATGTGAGGGCATCCATCTCAAGAGATTGCTACTAGAAACCTCACCTCAACTCACGTGAGGGCTTCCATCTCATTCAATATCCTCTCGGTGCTTAACCTACATTCCCAAGAGTATTTTAACATTCATTACATTAAGGGATAAGCGATTGTTACTAGGCACCCCACCTCAACTCACGTGAGGGCATCCATCTCAACCCAACATTCATTCATTGGATAACTCATAGATTCAAAGATGAAAATAGCATTTCATCTAAGAATCCCATTATCGTTCATTAATGCAAGATCGAGAATATTCTTTCAATCAACATATCATTAGCTTTCAATAGAGTACAATTGATAATAGCCTTTTAGTAGACTCAACATTCATTAACATTATCATTAAACTCATTCATTCATTCATGAAAAGACTACCAATATTAGATCTACCAAATCAAGACATTAAGACATTAAATCGAGATATACTCATCATATAAGAAAAGTATGCCTAATCCTACCAATTCAAAAGATCTCATTCAACATTACATTATAGAACCCTTCACATTCCATCATCAACATTCATGAGTGTTAATAGAGAGATAACATTCAATCCTAACACAATTAGCTTCTAGACAATATCATAATTCATTCATTGAGATCACACACATGCTTCACATCACATTCATATATACAACATCATGATAACACTTCAATTCCTCACACTATTACTTCAAGGCCATGATCACAATGTACATAGTAAGTAAACACCTCCACCTTTCAAGTGGATCAACAATTCAAGAACAATTCTTCATTAACATGAAATTAGGTCAAACTTTCCCTTACAAGACTATGATCACAAATCCTCAATTCATTAACAATTCACAATAATTAGACATAGATAATGATACAAATCAATAATCTAAATCAATCTACACATAAATCCATCATCATTCATTCATAATCAATAGACCCACTTCATAAGTCACAATTTAGAAATTGAGAGAAATCACGGGTTCGTAGAGTAAAATCATCTTAAATCATCAATTAAACATCAATATAATCATAGTTTATCATTTGAATACGTTTGATGCAAAAACCCATGAGATTGAGTAAAACCTAGGGCTTTTCATGAACTTGAAATCACTTTGAAACTTCCTTGAAATTGACTATAGGGTGAACGCTAACCCTATATGAATGATCACCATACCTTATAATTGAAGAATCCCACAAAATTGAAGAAGAAACACCTTGAAATCCCCAACCCTAGCTTGAACTTGACCTTGATCTCCAATAGAGTTTCTAAAGAGAAATATTTAGGAGGGAAGGGTTTTGATTTAAGAGATGAAATATAAATGAGGGTTTTAATGTCTTAATACTCTTAAAATACCTTAAAACACTTAAAATAATCGTCCATATATTAATTAGGACTTGAGGTGAATTTACCAATTCACCCATAGCTTGGCCGAGACTACACCAGAAAAGCAGTGCCCATTCACGCCCTGGTCTCACGGATCGTGAGTCCATTCATGGACCATGCTGTTGGTCCATGGTCTGGGGCTGCAAGTTGGTTTTAGGACTCTTGACCTATGGAGGTCATCCACGAGGCGTGGATGGTCCTAAGGGGCGTGAACCCCATCCGTAGGTCACCAAGTTTTGGCCAACTTGATGGTTTCCTTGGGGTCTTGGGTTTACACTTAGGGTCCTCCTCAAGGACCCTTGGGGTGGTCCTTGGAGAGTCGTACCTTGACTTATAACCCCTAAACACCTCAACCATGGCTCGGGACAACATTAAACCACATCAAAAATCATGACGAACACAAATGCACACACGTTAGGCTCTAGTTTCACTAGTTCATTTTTTAGGGTCATTACAACAACATTGCCTACTCCGTCCCCTGGGCCTTCAGGTGCATCTAGTACTGTCCCTTCTGATACTCCCAGTTCCTCTGCTGCACCATTGCCTCCCAGATCTGGTACTGCTGTTGCTGTTGCCTCCCGACCCCTGCTCACTCAGGCTGCATTACTACGGATGGGGCATCTATCCCATTCTGCCAATCTACGTGCCGCCAGACTTGAGGCCTCTATTTCGAGCATGATTCAAACAACCCTCGATGATGCTGTGACACCTTTAAGTGCTACCATTGATGCCCTTGCGGCTAGGATAGTGGTGTGCGAGCGTGGCTAAGGGGCCACCGAGAAGGTGATGGCTATAAAGGCCATTATTACTGCGCTAAGGAGAGATGTGGACCAGCTGAAGTCTACCAATATGTCTATGATTTTCGGGATTGTGGAGATCCCTGATGTGCCAATGGAGCCAGATATGCCTCCGAATGAGGAGATGCTTGAGGTTGTTGAGGAGGCTTTACGGAGACTGAGGAGGCCATGGTCGATGCAGTTGTGCAGACATCTTTGGCAAACACACCTTTGGCAGCCCCTAGTGGACCTATTACTTCTGAGGTGACTCCGGGCACTGATGCCCAAGTTCAGAATACTACACCGGGAACTGATGCCTCGACAGATGGAGCGACTGTTTAGACATGATTTCTCTTTACCTCCCTCTCTATTTTCTTTTATTGATTTTTGGATATTTTCTTGCATTTGAGGACAAATTGCTTTTGTTTGTGGTGGGGTGAGGTATTTCCATACTCTCCTCTTGTGATTGATGATGTTTTTGTTTTATACTGCTTTCGTGGATATTTGAGCTTGTGGCTTCTTGTTTTAATTGTTAATGATTTTTGGACCCTTTCGAAAAAAATTGTGCACCTCTTGATTGTGTTTGAATGTGGCTGTTCTTTTGAAAATTTGAGTATCGATCTTGATCAATACCAATGACTTAAATAGTGCTCATAATCAAACACAAATGAATGTGCAGCTACGATGAGGCCAAATGAAAAATGAAGTTGCGTAGGCAATATGTGAACTTTTTGCATCTCGTTGTGACTAGCCGATTATCAAATTGAGTCTCTTGTAATGAACATTGCACACTAGCGAAAGTGTGGAGTCTTGTTTTACTTTGGTGTTAATGTCTTATGTCATGAGCTTACTGTGAACCATGTGTGATGACACCTAGAATTTTCCCCGTTGGTTCGGTTGACCAAGTGATGTGAGCTCTTGAAATGATCTTAGGCAACAAATTTTAAAAAGTGAAACAATTTGACATTATACCTCTTTTGTGGCCTACCTTGTGAGTGTGTGATCTTTGTTTGAGCACCCTTTGAGCCTTACCCTTTTTCTTGGAAGAAACTTGATGTAATTATGACCTTTCTTTATCCCTTCACCCTTAATCCTCATGAGATGTTGTTGGTATGAATAGCCAACTTAGGCCAAAAGCCTAAGTTGGGGTGTGGTGAAAAGAGAAGGTAAATCAAGAAATGCAAAAGAATCCCCTTTGACCCATGGTTTTGAGAAATATGGAACCCCTCCATATATATTAAAAAAAAAAAAAAAAAACAAGAAAAGAAAAGAAAAAGAATGAAAAAGTTTGAAATAACATTGTGAAAATGCAAAAGAAATGGGGTGACCAATAGTCCTCGGAAAGTGAATAATGGGGTGACTTTTGAGCATGAATGAGAATGATGAAGAAAAGGGAGGAAAGTGTTGTTCATACCACATTTCATGAGGATAGAAGCTACTGAGCCTAAATGACCATACCTTTACACTCTGCCCCATTACAAGCCTTGAAAAGACATTTTTGATCTTGAGTGAGCTGAAACAAGTGTTGATTGGAAAATAAGGGCAAACCTATGGGTGAAATCATGCATTGTGTTCATATTTGTGAGTGTGAGTGTTGATTGTGATTCTGGAGCTATAAATTGTTGAACCATTGTGTTTGACTATGGAATCATCCTTTGTGTGAGGGAATTTGAGTACCTTTGTTGAGCTTGAACTTGCATTTGAAGCAAGTATTGTGAACTTGAGAATCTTTGATAATGGTGAGTCACAACTTGAATCTTTGAGTGCACAATTGATCCTTGCATGAGTAAGTTGAGTCTTGTTGTGTGCATTCATGATTGAGTCTTGTGTAACACTGTTTGAGGCATCCTTTTTGAACTGCTGAACTTGAGTTTTACTTGAGGACAAACAAAAGTTTAAGTTGGGGGTGTTGATGAGTCCACGATTTAGACTCATTTAGGGATTTATTTGGATAGATTTAGTGTCCTCAAATGCTTATTTTGTGCCAATAACTGATGTAAAATCTTTGATTTCGAGGTATTTGGATTGAGGAACAAAACATGGACGCTAACTTGCAAAAAGGAACAAAGTGAGCTGAAAGAGCGAAGAAATGAAGGTCTGGTGATCGCCAAGTCCCTTTGGTGAGTCATCGAATGGTCATTACCTCGCCTAAGTGGTTCCGCAATGCAGTGTTGGATACCCCAAAGTTACAAAACTTGAGGATGCTGAAGGCAAAGGCAAGAAGGCGATGGAAATGACCAAAGGGCGGATCACTGAGCTGTTCAGTGAACTCGACTTACTGCGCCGAATGGTCCTTCGCAACATATTTTTGTCGACTATAAATACATTTTCAAATAGTAATCTTAGGACCTTTTGTCATAATCTTAGAATCAATTTTTAGAATTTCAGTTTTGAACTCTGAGTTTTGAGACTAAGTTTTCCTTAGCTTTGAAGTATTGAAGCTTTCCATATTTGAGAAATAGGAAGTGAGTCTTTGAGATTCTTCAACTTGGACGTTTCTAAAGACGAAATTAATCATACCCAGTTGATGGAAACACAATTTGGTAACGAATCTTTTTATGATGTCTAGGTAAAACGCCAACTCTTGGGGTGTGATTATGTGATTATTGATATATCGTGAGTTTACGGTATTGTTAATACATCTCACTTAAGAGTTGTGTGTGTCTAGGGCCATTTTGTATTTGAATTAATGTGTTTGTGTGGTATTTGCAGGAAATAGGCTTGGACGAGGTTGAGAGAGACAACAACTGAAATTTTGCAGAAGGAGCCACCTACGGAAGTGACCTACGGATCATAAGTCCACTCACACTCCGTAGGTGGGTAGCGTAGATAGAACCTCAGGGAAGTCTTGACCAAGTATGGAAGTACAGAAGTCATTGACGGAGCGTAGGTCGACCCACGGGATGTCATGCACCTCCGTCGTTTGTATCAGAGATTTTGAGTTCCAGTATCTGAGGAAAAGTTCTAAATGTTGAGCCACAGAAGGGACCCACGAACCGCAGGTCAACCTACGGTCCGTACTGCACGTTCATCATTTGCATCTTAAAATTTAAAGGTTCCAACGTCTGTGGAAAAGTTCTAAGTCTTGGGATACGAAAGGGACCTACGGATCGTAGGTCGATCCACGGTCCGTAGGTCAGTTTCGTCGATTGAAGTCGCATCCAGCAGTTTTATTTCCTTATTTCATTTCCTTTTTGTTTAGGACAATGTTTTCTATAAATAGGGTATGTAAACCTCATTATTGGGGGTTAGACACCATAGTATTATTTTAGTTCTTGGTATTTCCATGGGAATTAACTTGCAAACTCTAGCAATTTGATTTCCTAATTTTGGTTTATAAAGATTCTTGCTTTGAATTTCATTTGGAGATTACGCGTTTCTTCTACTCATTACGTAAGTTCATGAATTCTTCTTCTAAAAATATGAATTGTGTTCTTGCTAGCATGGGTTACTACATCCACAACTAGGGTTATGGGAACCATGAGCGATTAACAAAGTATGAATAGTAACTAAGTAATTCTTGAATAATTTTTTGCATGCATTGATAATTCTTTCGTTTAGAAGTCTTTTTAATGGTGGCCAACGTTAGAACTCATCTTGTTGCTACTTGTCGGACCAATGAGGTAGTTAATAAGAAAATAAATATCAACATAGATTTAGTGTGATACTATCTAATAGTTTAATGTCAATTGGTGCGAGGGTGAAAACTAAGTCATACATTGATGTGATGTCTAATATGAGGTAAAGGTAAGGGTTAGTAAATTATACACACGTAGCCGGAAGGGTGCGTGGTGAAATTCTCTATTTGGCGTACCAAGCACTTAGGGATACATAACTTACCACTTTGCATGTGATACACTAGGAAATGATTACTATTACTAGGAATACCGCGTTATGAGCTTATGGGGAACACATATACCCTAGTTTCTTTCTCTCATTGATAACAACTAAAGTTTGAATCTTGCTCACTTTCTCTCTAAACAATAATCAGTTATTTGTTACACAACCCCCTCCCCCTTTACTTACTTGTCTCAGAAATACGTTGACTAAACGGATATAATCTTAAGTTAAAGTTAAGTCTAAACCATATTCCTCGTGTGATCGACCCCAACCTACAAGTTGGGTTCTTCACTTAATAACGATCTCTTATACTTCTTTAGGGAGATGTAATTTGAGCGTATCAAATTTTGGCGCCGTTGCCGGGGAATACGGCTTTTAGATTAAGTTTAACTATATTATTGAACTTTAGTCAATTATTTCCTAATTTTACATTTTCTTTTGTTTTTGTTTTCTTCAGGTTTCTTCTCTAGTGTTTGCCAAGTACACAGAGTCGAGGCGAACCACTGACACCATACGATCCGGAGTTGAGCAAAACTTTGAGAAAGATAAATAATCAAGGGGTCCGTGATCACCCAGTCATAGAGGAGCCTGAGGACCAAGTGAATAATGAGAATGTTCAGGTTCAGGATGATAATATACTTGGAGATGCATTGAGGGTGCAAGCTCCACCTGAACCAAGACTGCGTGATAATTACAGGGTTGAATTCAACACTGTTGAAACTGAAGGACCCATTGTTCTCCCTCATCTACCCCTAAGACATACATTTGTGGTGACTAGCAGTTTGATGTAGATACTTACAGCGAGGGGTTATTTTTTGGTATGGCTTCAGAAGATCTGTACGGTCACATGACCAAGTTGAGGAGTGTTTGTAAGAGTTGTGTGGGGCGATCGGAGTTGGATATGAACGTTATGGGGTTGAGAGTTTTCCATCTATCATTGATCGGTGATGTTGCTGTATGGTTTTCTGAGCTTCCGTAAAACTCAATTCACACATGGGACCAATTGCACAGGGTGTTCATGGCCAGGTACTTTCCGTTGTCGAAGAAGTTGGACTACAAAGATAAACTCAACAACTTCGTGGGACTACCTGGAGAGTCTGTGAGTAGTTCGTGGGAAAAATTCATTGCATTAATTAGAAGTGATTAGAACCACCGCATTGATGATGAGTCACTAAAGAAGTATTTATACAGAGGTCAAGATAACAATGGTAAGGGTGTGCTGGATACTATTGCAGGAGGATCATATGGTGAGTGCACTTTTGAGGAGATCGCTGAGAAACTAGAGAAGATTTCCCAAAACAATAAAGCATGGAGAACTCGAAACTCAGACACTGGAAGAAGCACTATTGCAGTTCAATCTGCACCTAGTCAATTTGCCGATGACATTCGTGAGGAGATGGCTCAAATGAGGACAGAACTTGGGTTGATGTGGAAGCATGTTAGCGGAGGTGCAGAAAAGGTAAATGCGGTGAATTATTTGACTAGGACTCCACCACCACCGGTAGAGGAATGTTTCATGAGGAGGATGCTTACTTGGTGAATGATCAGACAGGAGGTTTTCGAGCCACGCCCAAGGTTCCAATTTGGATAATTGGCGCCAAGGTCAAGGAAACCAAGGTCAGAACTATGGTAATTACAATCGAGAGGGTCAATATGTCCGGTATGGGAACTACAATTGCGACAAAAACTACAACCATAACAATTATGGCAACAAAAATGATAGAGTTGGGCCTTATGTCCCTCCACATAATCGGGAATCTGGCAATAGGGAAGCTGGGGGTAGTATGTCACAGATTGAGGATATGATGCAAAAGATGATGAAGAGGTTTGATTCGACTAATGATAATGTGAAGGAGATGCGAAACGACTTGTCTGGAATCGGTTAAAAAGTTGATGCCCATGCTGTGTCAATCAAGCAACTTGAGCAACAGATGAATCAGTTGTCCACTACAGTCAATCCACGTTAGCCTGGCACACTTCCGTGCAACACCATCTAAAATCTGAAGAATGATGGGCATTGTATGGCAGTCACGACTCGAGGGGGTAAGCATACCATTGATCCACCTATGCCGTCTGAGGTTGAAATTGTAGTTGATAAAGATGATGAAGAGATTGAGGTTACTGGAGAGTCCAAGCATGCTACAGAGAAGGAAGTAGAGGTAACCCAAAAAGTTGTCCCCATGCCTAGACCTCCATCTCAATTCCCACAGAGGTTGGTGAAAAAGAATGAAGAAGGGAAATACCACAGGTTTATCTCTATGTTGAAACAACTTATCATCAATGTTCCGTTCATAAAGGCTTTGGAGAAAATGTTTGGGTATGTGAAGTTTATGAAGGATTTAGTGACCAAGAAGAGGGTCGTGAGTTTTGAAGATGATGATAGGTTGCAACATTGTAGTGCTATTGCTACGAGGTCACTTGTGTAAAAGAAGGAGGATCCTGGTGCCTTCACTATTCCATGTAACATCGGGTTGTTGTATTTTGCTAAGGTGTTGTGTGATTTGTGTGCTAGCATTAATATGATACCATTGTCTATTTACAAGAAGTTGGGTTTAGGGGCTCTAAAACCGACTGTGATGCGATTACTCATGGCCGATAGAACTGTGAAGAGGCCCATTGGTGTTCTCCAAGATGTGCTTGTCAAAGTGGAGTCATTTATTTTTTCGGCAGATTTTGTGATACTCTACTGTGAGGTTGATTTTGAGGTCCCCATCATCCTAGGGAGACCATTCCTTGCTACCGGGCGCACCTTGGTCGATACGGAGAAAGGGAAAATGAAGTTCCTATTGAATAATGAAGAGGTAACTTTCAATAACTGTAGGTCCATTAAGCAGAAGAGTGATCTCAAGTCAGTGTTTGTGGTGAATCATATTGTGGGTCAAGGTTCTGATGAGTCTATTGAAGAGCGATTGGGTGTTGATACACTTGCAGCGGTTATAATGAATTTTGAGGGCGATGGTATTGAAGACTATGATGAGTTGGTTTCCGCACTTGATAGGTTTGAATTCCATTCCAAATTGAAGAAATTAGAGTTAGATATGAAGAATCGCGACTCTCCACCCGCAAAACCGTCTGTTGAAGAGGCTTCAAAATTGGAGCTTAAGGCTCTACCGTCACATTTGAGGTATGTATTCTTGGGGAGAGATGGTACTTTACCGGTCATCATTGCGACCGATTTTAATGCGGAACAAGTTGAGGCTTTGGTTTCTGTGTTGAAGAGGTACAAGAGGGCTATTGGGTGGACTATTGCGGACAATATTGGGATTCCTCGTGGCATTTGTTCTCATAAAATCCAACTCATGCCGGATCACAATCCTAGTATTGAGCACCAAAGATGATTAAATCCGCCTATGCAAGAGGTAGTGAAAAAGAAGATCATCAAATGGTTGGATACTGGAGTCATTTATCCCATTACAGATAGTAGTTGGGTTTATCCTGTTCAGTGTGTGCCCAAGAAAGGTGGGATGACTGTGGTACCTAATGCGAGAAACGAGCTTGTTTCGATGCTGCCCGTGACTGGATGGATAGTATGCATGGACTACCAGAAATTGAATGCTTGGACAGCAAAAGACCACTTCCCTATGTCGTTCATGGATTAGATGTTGGACTGCGTTGCTGGTAAGGGTTGGTATTGCTTTCTTAATGGTTATTCGGGCTACAATTAGATCTCCATAGCTCCGGAAGACCAAGAGAAGGCCACATTCACTTGTCCTTATGGGACTTTCACCTTCAAACGGATGCCATTTGGGTTGTGTAACGCTCCAGGGACCTTCCAGCATTGCATGATGTCGATATGTTCTGATATGGTGGAGGATACTATTGAGGTATTTATGGATGATCTCTCTGTGGTAGGTGGCTCATTTGATGGTTGTTTAGATCATTTGGCCGAGGTACTTAAGCGGTGTGAAGAGTGCAATCTTGTGGTCAATTGGGAAAAATGTCACTTCATGGTGAAACAAGGGATAGTTCTGGGTCATCGGATTTATGAGAAGGGTATTGAGGTTGATAGAGCAAAAGTTGAGGTAATAGAAAAACTTCTACCACCTATCTCTGTTAAAGGTGTTAGAAGTTTTCTTGGGCATGCAGGTTTCTATAGGAGGTTCATTAAGGATTTCTCCAAGATTGCACACCCATTGTGCAAATTGCTCGAAAAGGAGTTTGAGTTTGATTATGCTTGTCTAAGAACATTCAGAGAGTTGAAGGAAAAGTTAGTTTTTGCACCTATCATTATTTCACCGTATTGGGGACAACCGTTTGAAGTAATGTGTGATGCAAGTGGAGTGGCTCTTGGTGTAGTATTGGGACAGAGGCGAGAGAAGATTCTTCATCATATTTACTATGCAAGGAAAGCTCTAAATATGGCTCAAAATAACTATACAGTGACTGAACAAGAATTCATTGTTGTGGTTTTCACATTCGAGAAATTTCGATCCTACTTGCTTGGTACTAAGGTCATAGTGCATACTGACCATTCTGCATTGAGGTATTTGATGGCTAAGAAGGATGCAAAATCGAGGTTGATTAGATGGGTATTATTGCTGCAAGAGTTTGATTTTGGGGTGAAAGACAGAAAGGGGACAGAGAATCAAGTTGCAGATCATTTGTCCAGATTAGAGGAGGAAGCTATGCTCAAGCTAGGAGATGGGGCTGAAATTAATGATGCGTTTCTAGATGAACAGTTATTGGCGGCTTCTCATGATCTTATTCCTTGGTTTGCAGACTTTGCTAACTACTTGGCAAGTGATCTGGTTCCATTGGATTTGTATTTTCACCAAAGGAAAAAGTTTATGCATGATGTGAAGAAGTTCTTTTGGGATGAGCCTTAATTGTTCCATATTTGTGCTGATGGGATTATTCGTCGATGTGTGCCCGAGGTTGAGATGATGAGTATACTAGAGGCGTGTCATTCTTCGCCTATTGGTGGGCATCATAGTGGTATTCAGACTGCGCATAAGAATTTACAGTCTAGGTATTATTGGCCTACAATCCACTAAGATGCTCATGATTTCGCCAAGTCTTGTGATTGTTGCCAAAGAGAAGGAGGAATTTCAAAGAGGCAAGAGCTACCTATGAATCCGATTTTGGTGATTGAGTTGTTTGATGTTTGGGGCATTGATTTTATGGGTCCATTTGTGAGCTCACATGGGATGGAGTATATTCTTGTTGCGGTTGATTATGTGTCAAAGTGGGTGGAAGCAATTGCGCTTTCCAACAATAAAGGTAAAATTGTCACTGCATTCCTGAAAAAGAATATCTTCTCCAGATTTGGTACACCTAGGGTGATTATCAGCGATAGAGGTTCTTACTTCTGTAATAAGTTGTTCAAGGCGCTACTTGAGAAATATGGCGTCCGCCACAATGTAGCCACTCCTTACCATCCGCAGTCTAGTGGGCAAGTTGAAGTGTCCAACAGAGAAATCAAGCAAATCTTTGTTAAAACTGTGAATGCTAATAGAACTGATTGGTCTAGGAGGCTTGATGATGCTATATGGGCCTATCGCACCACATTCAAGACTCCCATAGGTATGTCCCTCTACCAACTTGTATATGAGAAGTCTTGCCATTTACCGGTAGAGCTAGAGAATAAGGCTATGTGGGAGCTAAAGAAGTTGAATTTGGATTGGGGAGCCGCATCGAATCAGAGAGTAATTGACTTGAATGAGCTTGATGAGTTTCGCCTAAAATCTTATGAAAGTTCAGCCTTGTACAAGGAGAAGGTGAAGAAGTATCATGATCAAAAGATTGGAAAGCGCGAATTTGCTGTGGGTGATCTGGTGCTTCTATTCAACTCTAGGTTGCACTTATTTCCTGGCAAGCTCAAGTCCAAGTGGAGTGGGCCATTCATAGTCACTCAAGTGTTCCCACATGGAGCGGTCGAGCTCGAGAACAATGAGGGAACAAGGTTTAAGGTAAACGGGCAAAGGATCAAGGTCTACATAGGAAAAGAAGAGAATGTGAAAGAGGTGGTTGAGGACTACTATCTTGATGAAGTCTGAGTAATCAAAAAGCCTGTGTCGTGTCGCGACGTTAAATCAAGTGCTGCTTGGGAGGCAACCCAAGATGTACAATCTAACCAACTATAGGGTTTTCTTTTTTATTTAGGAGTTTTCTTTGTTTAGTTGATTTTCTGTAATTCTTTAGATTGGTATTCTATTTTTGTTTTAGTGTTGGCTAGATATAGAGTAGGATATGTGTCTAGAAAGTGTCCAGAAAATGTAAAAAGAAAGGCCTAACGGTTGCTACATGTGCAGGGATGAAAAACCAAATTTGCAGAAAATGTCTGTTGCAGAGATCTACGGACCCCATCGATGGTTTGTGGTTCAATCCACAGACCGTGAATGATGTCCGTAGACCCCAGGTAAGTCCTCAAATTTTTTCCAAGTGTTGAGTGACCTATAGACCCCACCCACGGTCCATAGGTCGACCCACGGCCCGTAGACGGGGTTTTATGGGTCTAGATCTAGGGTTCTGTCGACCTGACCCGGACCCTTTATTAATAAAAACTCTTTATTTTTTAAATTAATCCCCCACTTCCCATATTCCCTCCCAACCGTTTCTAACCCCGCCAAATCCCCCAAATCACTCCCATATCCCATATATATCACTCTCCTCTCCCCAATTTCCATTCCTCTCTCTCCCAAATCTGATCACTCCATTCTCCCATCACAAAAAGAGTTCAAGGTCCGGGTTCGGTGTCACACGGTCTAAGAAGTCTATTGCATCACAAAATCACCCATTTCAAATACTTGTAAGGTAAACGATTTCAACTTAACTCTGAATTTTGATATTCATTGTTCAATACATGAAGTCATGAAGTGGATCTTGACCTTGGGTTGTTTTTGTATGAAATTGCATGATGAACTGTAGTTAGAAACATCCTTGGGACGATAGAATGCGATTGTGTTGTCTTTATAATCAATTAACTCAGAGAAAATAGTCTAAATGGATGTTTTGACTTAGAGTTCCTAGTTTTGTATGCAACAAATGTTAAATAAGGAGTAATCGGAACCCTAGGGATGACAAACTATCATAAATTGTGTTGAAATGCATGATTTGACTTAGATTGATTGTTTGAATTGTTAAAAAAATGGTTTAAAAATAAGGCATGTCTGATACCTGGCACAAATCTGACCCACGAGACCCCGTGGGTCTGTTGCACATAAAGAATCCACTAAGTGTGGAACCATGGAGGTGGACTACGGTCCGTAGGTCAACCTACAGATCGTTCTACACATCCGTGGTTCCCATTTGAGCCCAACTTTTTGGGACCTCTGACCTACGGAGGGGACCCACTGACCGTAGGTACCCACCGTAGGTGGCCACTGAAGCTACTGTCAGATTTTTTTTGTTTTTTGTTTTGGTTTGTTCTTTGTTCTAAAAGAATTTCGAGTGTGTCATTAGTCTAATTTGGTACTAACTAAGCCTCCACAGGTACCATGGCTCCTAAGAAAGCTCTGTTCTATGCCTCAAAAGGCAAGTCAAAATCTGTGGCACCCTCATACCGGCTGATTGATGAAGATACTGATGTGGAGTCCGATCCCGCATATGTTCCACCTTCCACCAGGACATCCCGCACAGCACCTCGCATAACCCGAAATCAAAACCGGCAGGTCATTCCCGACGTGGTCACTGTCTCCAGTCTGATGAGGAGGATACACCAATCGGTTCACCGGCTAGTTCTGCTTGTGGCTCTGAGTCCGCCTCTGCTTCTGGGTCCGGCTCTAGTTCACATGGTAGGACTTCCTCGTCTGATGAGGCTACGAGTGCGGGGGATATTCCATTGCCACCAAACATCGAGACTATTGCAGTTGCTGAGGAGCCAAACCGGTGGTGTGTAAGTGGTCAATGGAAAATATATAGGGATGCCCGGATGATAAATGAGAAAGAGAGGATGGCTCGATTGATTACCGAGGAGCGATGGGATTTCACAGGCAGCCTTCATACTATGCCTGACATCTATGCACTATTCTAGAGGCACCTGTGTAAGTGGATGGCTCGTAGCTTATGGTCTTACAACGAGGAGATCGTGAAGGAGTTGTATGCTTCCTACGCAGCCGCCCTCCGAGGTTCCATTAGTAGACGGGCTAAGCCCGCTGCCCAGCCTCCACTCAAGGCTACACTGGTTCATGGATTCTCAATTGATATCTCAGAGGCTACTATCCACAGGTTCTTCTACGGCCCGGGTCACACTCAAGCGATTAATCGGGTGAGTTTGATTATCGTCGGCACATCGTCAGAAGCGGGGTATTCCAAAGGAATGCAGAGCAGAAGGAGACTTTATTGCGATGGTTGGCCTGTCGCCTGGCGACAGACGGAGAGCGCATCGAGTGGGTTAGCACCCCGAGTGTAGGCATCAGGAAGGCCACTTTAACTTTTGTCGCCAAATTCTTCTGGCTATTGGTGCGAAATAGGGTGTCTCATACGCAAGTAGACAATGTTCTTACTTGGGACCGCGCAGTCATGGTTGCAGCCTTAGTTGCAGGGTTTGAGATGGATTTTGCCCGCATGATTATTGCGGAGATACACGAGAGGGCCTTCAAGGCCACCGCCACTTACCCTTTCCCATGCCTTATTTTTCAGGTGTGCAGGGATTCTGGAGTGCCGGTTTGGCATTGTGATAAATTGGTTCAGGCGACCAAGACCCTGGATATAGGCTTGATTCGAGATGAGGCCAATGTGGCTGCACTGCGCAGAGAGCCGCAGGTTGAGGTGCCACAACTGGGAGCAGACTTTGAAGATGTGGATCAGATGCAGGGTGAGGATCCAGCCCCTAAAGAGGATGTGACTTTGTGCAAAAAGAAGCAAAAGAAAAGTGTTGAAAGAAACAAAAGAAAAATGAAGTGAATAAAAAGAATAAAGTGACAAATAAGAGTCATAAAGTCAAAAGTAACATCCATGTTGCAAAGAGTTAAGGGAAAGAAAGTGAAATGAAAAGATGCCAAAAATAGGTGAAGGAAGAGGTAAATAGCCAATGTAATGTCAAAGAGGGCAGAAAGTCACTAAAAATCACCCAAATGTACCACACCTGACCCTGATCCTACGTTACAAGCTAAGAAAGTCCTATAGTGATCCTTGCAACTAGTTTGGAGAGTCTAAGCAGTAAACATAAGGGAAAGCCTATGGTATTGAGCACTAACTGTACTTGAAGTTACTTCTGAGCGTGAGTGTTGAATGAATCCTTGTACTCAAAATTATATTCATTGTGTGAAAAAGGGATTTCGTTTGAAGTAAGGGCACTAGTTACATTGTCGGAGAGTTGGTACCTTGGGGATAGTGAAACAGAGTATGTTGTGTGTCTATTGGTCGATCTTTGTCATATCTTGATCCGCCTGAGTTAGCTTGTTGAGTCTAAGAGAAAATATTTGCACTCAAAAAGGGAGTCGGGATAGAAAGCCACGTGATTGCTAATGCTTGGATGTTTGCTTCTATACAAGTGTCGTTTAGAGTCTTAGTGCGTCACTTGAGTACAAACAACGAATTTAAGTTGAGGGTGTTGATATACCGTGAGTTTACGGTATTTTTAATATATTTCACTTAAGAGTTGTGTGTGTCTAGGGCCATTTT
>JAJOOO010008318.1:0-26731 GCA_029582685.1 Solanum piurae | reverse complement strand
AGAAATCGCCATCTCAGTTCTCCCAATTTGAGCGATGGAATTGTGTGATGTTTCTATTGTAGGTAGATCTTTAACTGAAGAATCATTGTTCCTATTCAAATTAACTTGAATATTTCCCGATTGTTCCAAGGAAATGATTTTTCGTGCCCAGTCTAATTCTTCTTCTGAAATCGCGACATGGATCGCCTCAATGCGTCGCAATTTCAAAGAATTATCTGATGATTCAGGTGAAGCGCCCTGTTGGGGTTTGTAGCTGAGGGGATTCCGCGTCGACTGAACTTGGTCCGGCGGTTGGAGCTGCTTTCCCGGCGGCGCTGTGGCCATTCCGGCGGACTGCTGTTCCTTGGCCTTAGAGAGAAAATTTTTTAGAGAGAATTTTTAGAGAGAGAGAAAATTAAGGAAATGAGATGGCGATGGGGTTTAGGGTTTAGGGTTTAGTGTTTAGGGTTTAGGGTTTAGTGTTTACGGTTTAGCGTTAGGGTTTATAGGGTTTTGAGTTTAGGATTTAGCGTTTGGCATTTAAAGTGTAGAGTTTTGGATTTAGGGTTAGGGTATAGGGTTTAGCGTTTAGAGTTTGGATTTATGGTTTAGGGTTAGAGTTTAAGGTTTTGTGTTTTTTATTTAGGGTTTATGGTTTAGAATTTGTTATTTAGGATTTAGGGGTTTAGAGTTTAGGGTTTACGGTTTAGTGTTTTGGGTTTAGGGTTTAGGGTTTGCAGTTTTGGATTTAGTGTTTAGGGTTTCATATTTTAGGTTCAGGTGTAGGGTTTAGAGTTTAGGATTTTGGGTTGAGGGTTTATAGTTTAGGGTTTACTATTTAGGGTTTAGGATTTAGGATTTTGGGTTTAGGGTGTACTATTTACTGTTTAGGATTTAGGGTTTTGGGTTTAGGGTGTACTATTTACTATTTTGGATTTAGGGTTTAGGGTTTAGGGTTTAGGATTTAAAGTTCAGAGTTTAGGATTTAGGGTTTATAGTTTAGGGTTTGGATTTAGTGTTTAGGGTTTATAGTGTAGGGTTTAGGGTTTAGGGTTTAGGATTTAAAGTTCAGAGTTTAGGATTTAGGATTTACAGTTTAGGGTTTAGAGTTTGGATCTAGGGTTTAGGGTTTATAGTGTAGGGTTTATGGTTTAGGGTTTGGTATTTAGGATTTAAGTTTTAGGGTTTAGTGTTAGGGTTTAGGGTTTATTGTTTAGTGTTTAGGGTTAAGGGTTTAGGGTTTAGGTTTTAGAGTTAAGGATTTAGGGTTTAGGGTTTAGGGTTTAGGGTTTAGGGTATAGGGTTTAGGGTTTATGGTATATGATTTAGGGTTTAGGGTTTAGGGTACTGGGTTTATAGTTTTGGTTCAGGTTCAGGGTTTAGAGTTCAGGGTTTAGGGTTGAGGGTTTAGGGTTGAGGGTTTACTATTAGGGTTTAGGGTTTAGAGTTTTGGGTTTAGGGTTTACTATTTACTATTTAGGATTTAGGGTTTAGGGTTTAGGATTTAAATAAAGTTTATGATTTAGGGTTTACAGTTTAGAGTTCAGGATTTACGGTTTAGGGTTTAGGATTTAAAGTTTAGAGTTTAGGATTTAGGGTTTACAGTTTAGGGTTTAGAGTTTGGATTTAGTGATTTGGGTTTAGGGTTTAGTGTTTAGGGTTTGGTGTTTAGGATTTAGGGTTTAGGGTTTAATGTTAGAGTTTAGGGTATTGAGTTCGTATCTAGGGTTTAGGGGTAAGCGTTCAAAGTTTAGAGTTACAGATTTTGGGTTTAGAGTTTTGATTTAGGGTTTAGAGTTTTGATTTAGGTTTGGGTTAGGGTTTAGGGTTTTGAGTTTTGGATTTAGGGTTTAGAGTTTAGGATTTAGGGTATAGGGGTTAGGGTTTAGAGTTTGGATTTGGAATTTAGGGTTTAGGGTTTAGGGTTTAGTGTTTAGCATTTATGGTATAGTGTTTAGGGTTTAGGGTAGTTTAAGGTTTAGGGTTTAGGGTTTAGAGTTAAGGATTTAGAGTTTAGGGTTTAGGGTTTAGGGTTTAGGGTTTAGGATTTGGGGTTTAGGGTTTATGGTTTACGGTTTATGATTTAGGGTTTATGTTTTAGGTTTAGGTTTTAGGGTTAGTGTTTAGGGTTTAAGATTTAGGGTTTAGGGTTTAGGGTTTAGGATTTAGGGTTTTGGGTTTACGGTTTTGGGTTTTGGGTTTAGGTTTAGGGTTTAGTGTTAGGGTTTAGGGTTTGGTGTTCAGGGCAGAGTTTAGGGTTAGGGTTTAGGGTTTATAGTTTAGGGTTTACAGTTTTGATTTAGGGTTAAGGGTTTATAATTTAGGGTTTTGGGTTTAGGGTTTGATGTTTAGGATTTAGGGTTTAGCGTTAAGCATTTAAAGTTTACAGTTTTTGATTTTGGGTTTAGGGTTTATGGTTTAGTGTTTTTATTTAGGGTTTAGGGTTTAGGATTTAGGTATGGGTTTGGGTTTAGGGTTTTGAGTTTTAGATTTAGGATTTAGGGTATAGGGTTTAGGGTTTAGAGTTTGGATTTGGGATTTAGGATTTAGTGTTTAGGGTTTCTCATTTAGGGTATAGTGTTTTAGGGTTTATGATATAGAGTTTAGGGTTTAGGGTTTAAAGTTAAGGATTTAGGGTTTAAAGTTAAGGATTTAGGGTATAGGATTTACAGTTTAGGATTTAGGATTTAGGGTTTATAGTTTAGAAATAAGGGTTAAGGATTTAGGGTTTAGGGTTTAGGGTTTAAAGTTTATGGTTCAGGGTTAAGGGTTTAGTGGTTAGGGTTTAAGGAAGGTTTAGGGTTTAGGGTGTAGGTTTTAGGGTTTAGGTTTAGGGTTTAGGGTTAGGGTATAGGGTTAGGGTTTAGGGTTGTTGGTTAGGGTTTAGGGTTTTGAATTTAGGATATAGGGTTTAGGGTATAGGGTATAGGGTTTAGGGTTTAGATTTGAGGATTTAGAGTTAAGGGTTTAGGTTTAGGGTTTAGGGTTTAGGGTTTTGAGTTTTGGATTTAGTATTTAGGATTTAGGGCTTAGAGTTTAGGATTTAGGTTATAGGGTTTAGGGTTTATAGTTTGGATTTGGAATTTCGAGTTTAGGGTTTAGGGTTTAGTATTTAGGGTATAGTATTTAGGGTTTAGGGTAGTTTAGAGTTTAGGGGTTAGGATTTATTGTCAAGGGTAAAGGGTTTAGTGTTAAGGATTTAGGGTTTAGGGTTTAGGGTTTAGGGTTTAGGATTTAGGGTTTATGGTTTAGGGTTTAGGATTTAGGATTAGGGTTTAGGGTTAGGGTTTAGGGTTTAGGGTTTAAGATTTAGGGTTTATGATTTAGGATTTAAGGTTTAGGGTGTAGGGTTTAGGGTTTAGTGTTTAAGGTTTTAGGTTTAGGTTTAGTGTTTCGGGTTAGGATTTAGGGTTTAGTGTTCAGGGTAGGGTTTAGAGTTAGGGTTTAGGGTTTACAGTTTCCGATTTAGAGTTTAGATTTAGGATTAAGGGTTTATAGTGTAGGGTTTTGGGTTTAGGGTTTGTTGTTTAGGGTTTAGGGTTTAGGGTTTAGGGTATTAAGTTCATATTTAGGGTTTAGGGTTAAGCATTTAAAGTTTAGAGATTTGTATTTAGGGTTTAGGGTTTATGGTTAAGTGTTTTGATTTGGGGTTTAGGGTTCAGGATTTAGGTTTGGTTTAGGGTTTAGGGTTTTAAGTTTTGAATTTAGTGTTTAGGGTTTAGGATTTAGGATTTAGAGTCTATGGTTTAGGGTTTATAGTTTGGGTTTGGGATTTAGGGTTTCGGGTTTAGGGTTTATCATTTAGGTTATAGTGTTTTAGGGTTTATGGTATATAGTTTAGGATTTAGGATTTAGAGTTTAGGGTTTAAAGTTAAGGATATAGGGTTTAGGGTTTAGTGTATAGGATTTATAGTTTAGGATTTAGGGTTTAGGATTTCTAGTTTAGAATTAAGGGTTAAGGGTTTAGGTTTTAGGGTTCAGGGTTTAAGTTGTATTGTTTAGGGTTTAGGGTTTAGGATTTCCTTTTTAGGGTTTAAAGAAGGTTTAGGGTTTAGAGTTTATTGTTTAGGGTTTAGGGTTTATTGTTTAGGGTAGGCTTTAGGGTTAGGGAAAGGGTTTAGGGTTTTGATATAAGGTTTTGGGTTTAGAGTATAAGATTTTGGGATTAGGGTTTAGTGTTTAGGGTTTAGGGTTCAGGGTTTAAGGTGTTTTATTCAGGGTTTAGGGTTTAGGGTTGAGGGTTTAGGGTTTTGTGTTTAGGGTTTAAGGAAGGTTTAGGGTTTAGGGTTTAGGGTTTAGGTTTAGGGTTTAGGGTTTAGGGTTTAGTGTTCAGGGTAGGGTTTAGGGTTAGGGATTAGGGTTTAAGGTTAAAGCTTAGGGTTTAGTGTATAGTGTTTAGGGTTGGGTTGAGGGTTCTGAGATTAGGATATAGGGTTTAAGGCTTAGAGTTTAAGATTTAGTGTTTACAGTTTAGGTTTAGGGATTAGGGTTTACGGTTTTGAGTTTAGGATTTAGGTTTTAAAGTTCAGGATTAAGGGTTTAGGATTTGGGGTTTAGGGTTTAAAGTTTGTATTTAGGGTTTAGGGTTTAAGGGATTGGGGTTTAGGGTTTAGTGTTTGGGATTTAGGATTTAGGGTTTAGGTTTAGGGTTTAGGGTTTAGGTTTAGGGTTTAGGGTTTAGGGTTTAGGGTTAGGGTTTAAAGTTTAAGGTTTAGTGTTTCGGATTGAAGGTTTAGGGTTAGGGTTAAGGGTAGGATTTAGGGTTTAGGGTTTAGGGTTTTGATAGGGTTTATGGTTTAGGGTTTAGGCTTTAAAGTTTAGGATTTAGGGTTTAGTGTTTTGGGTTTAGGGTTTAGGTTTTTGAGTTTAGGGTTTAGGGTTTTTAGGTTTAGGATTTAGGGTTTAATTTTAGGATTTAGGGTTTAGGGTTTAGGGTTTAGTGTTTAGGGTTTAGGGTTTAGTGTTTAAGGTTTAGCATTAGGGTTTATAGGGTTTTGAGTTTAGGATTTAGCGTTTAGCATTTAGAGTGTAGAGCTTTGGAGTTAGGGTTAGGGTTTAGGGTTTAGCGTTTAGAGTTTGGATTTATGGTTTAGGGTTTAGGTTTGGGGTTAGAGTTTAATATTTTGTGTTTTGTATTTAGGGTTTAGGGTTTAGAATTTGTATTTAGGATTTAGGTGTTAAGGTTTAGAGTTTAGGGTTTAAGGTTTAGTGTTTTGGGTTTAGGGTTTAGGGTTTGCACTTTTGGATTTAGGGTTTAGGGTTTCATATTTTAGGTTCAGGTGTAGGGTTTAGAGTTCAGGATTTTGGGTTGAGGGTTTATAATTTAGGGTTTACTATTTAGGGTTTAGGATTTAGGGTTTTGGGTTTAGGGTGTACTATTTACTGTTTAGGATTTAGGGTTTTGGGTTTAGGGTGTACTATTTACTATTTAGGATTTAGGGTGTAGGGTTTAGGGTTTAGGATTTAAATTTCAGAGTTTAGGATTTAGGGTTTACAATTTAGGGTTTAGAGTTTGGATTTAGTGGTTAGGGTTTATAGTGTAGGGTTTAGGGTTTAGGATTTAAAGTTCATAGTTTTTGATTTAGGGTTTACAGTTTAGGGTTTAGAGTTTGGATTTAGGGTTTAGGGTTTATAGTGTAGGGTTTAGGGTTTAGGGTTTGGTATTTAGGATTTAGCTTTTAGGGTTTAGTGTTAGGGTTTAGGGTTTATTGTTTAGTGTTTAGGGTTAAGGGTTTAGGGTTTAGGTTTTAGGGTTAAGGTATTAGGGTTTAGGGTTTAGGGTATAGGGTTTAGAGTTTATGGTATATGATTTAGGGTTTGGGGTTTAGGGTATTGGGTTTATAGTTTTGGTTCAGGTTTAGGGTTTAGAGTTCAGGGTTTAGGGTTGAGGGTTTAGGGTTTAGGGTTTACTATTTAGGGTTTAGGGTTTTGGGTTTTGGGTTTAGGGTGTACTATTTACTGTTTAGGATTCAGGGTTTAGGGTTTAGGATTTAAAGTTTAAAGTTTATGATTTAGGGATTAAAGTTTATAATTCAGGATTTACGGTTTAGGGTTTAGGATTTAAAGTTTAGAGTTTAGGATTTAGTGTTTACACTTTAGGGTTTAGAGTTTTGATTTAGTGATTTGGGTTTAGGGTTTAGGGTTTAGGGTTTGGTGTTTAGGATTTAGGGTTTAGGGTTTAGTGTTAGGGTTTAGGGTATTGAGTTCATATCTAGGGTTTAGGGGTAAGCGTTCAAAGTTTAGAGTTTCAGATTTAGGGTTTAGTGTTTAGGGTTTAGAGTTTTGATTCAGGTTTGGGTTAGGGTTTAGGGTTTTGAGTTTCTAATTTAGGGTTTAGGATTTTGGGTTTAGAGTTTAGGATTTAGGGTATAGGGGTTAGGGTTTAGAGTTTGGATTTGGAATTTAGGGTTTAGGATTTAGTGTGTAGGGTTTAGGGTTTAGCATTTAGGGAATAGTGTTTAGGGTTTAGGGTAGTTTAGGGTTTAGGGTTTAGGGTTTAGCATTTAGGATTTAGGGTTTATGGTTTATGGTTTATGGTTTAGGGTTTATGTTTTAGGTTTAGGTTTTAGGGTTAGTGTTTATGGTTTAGGATTTAGGGTTTTGGGTTTAGTGTAAGGGTTTAGGGTTTAGTGTTCAGGGTAGAGTTTAGGGTTAGGGTTTAGGGTTTACAGTTTAGGGTTTACAGTTTTGATTTAGGGTTAAGGGTTTATAATGTAGGGTTTTGGGTTTAGGGTTTGGTGTTTAGGATTTAGGGTTTAGCGTTAAGCATTTAAAGTTTACAGTTTTGGATTTAGGGTTTAGGGTTTATGGTTTGGTCTTTTTATTTAGGGTTTAGGGTTTAGGATTTAGGTTTGGGTTTGGGTTTAGGGTTTTGAGTTTTGGATTTAGGGTTTAGGATTTAGGATTTAGGGTATAGGGTTTAGGGTTTAGAGTTTGGATTTAGGATTTAGGATTTAGGGTTTAGGGTTTATCACTTAAGGTATAGTGTTTTAGGGTTTATGGTATAGAGTTTAGGGTTTAGGGTTTATGGTTTAAGGTTTAAAGTTAAGGATTTAGGGTTTAGGGTTTAGGGTATAGGATTTACAGTTTAGGATTTAGGGTTTATAGTTTACAAATAAGGGTTAAGGATTTAGGGTTTAGGGTTTATGGTTCAGGGTTTAGGGTTTAGGGTTAAGAGTTTAGGGTTTAGGGTTTAGTGTTTAGGGTTTAAGGATGGTTTAGGGTTAAGGGTGTAGGTTTTAGGGTTTAGGGTTAAATGTTCAGGGTAGGGTTGAACGTTAGGGTTTAGGGTTGTTGGTTAGGGTTTAGGGTTTAGTGTTCAGGGTAGGGTTTAGGGTTTTGAATTTAGGATATAGGGTTTAGGGTATAGTGTTTAGGGTTTTTAGTTAGGTTTGGGTTAGGGTTTAGGGTTTAGCATTTAGGGTTTAGTATTTAGGGTATAGTGTTTAGGGTTTATGGTATAGAGTTTAGGGTTTAGGGTTTAGGGTTTAAAGTTCAAGATTTAGGGTTTAAGGTTGAGGGTTTAGGGTATAGGATTTACACTTTAGTATTTAGGGTTCAGGGTTTATAGTTTAGAATTAAGGGTTAAGGGTTCTGGTTTTAAGGTTTATAGTTCAGGGTTTAGGGTTTAGGGTTTAGGGTTTAGGGTTTAGGGTTTAGTGTTCAGGGTAGGGTTTAGGGTTTTGAGTTTAGGATATAGGGTTTAGGGTATAGAGCTTAGGATTTAGAGTTTAGGGTTTAGGATTTAGAGTTTATTGTTTAGTTTTAGGGTTTACAGGGTTTTGAGTTTAGGATTTATGGTTTAGCATTTAGAGTATATAGTTTTGGATTTAGAGTTAGGGTTTAGGGTTTAATGTTTGGATTTATGGTTTAGGGTTTAGGTTTAGGGTTAGATTTTAGGGTTTCGTGTTTTGTATTTAGGGTTTAGGGTTTAGAGTTTAGGGTTTAGTGTTTTGGGTTTAGGGTTTAGGGTTTGCAGTTTTGGATTTAAGGTTTAGGGTTTCATATTTTAGGTTCGGGTTTAGGGTTTAGAGTTCGGGATTTTGGATTGAGGGTTTAGGGTTTAGGGTATACTATTTACTGTTTAGGATTTAGGGTTTAGGATTTAAAGTTCAGAGTTTAGGATTTACGGTTTACAGTTTAGGGTTTAGGGTTTAGGGTTTAGAGTTTTGATTTAGGGTTTAGGGTTTGGTGTTTAGAATTTAGGTTTTAGGGTTTAGTGTTAGGGTTTAGGGTTTATGGTTTAGAGTTTAGGGTATTGGGTTGAGGGTTTAGGGTTTAGGGTTTAGGGTGTAGAGTTAAGGATTTAGGGTTTAGGGTATAGGGTATAGGGTTTAGGATTTAGGGTTTTGGATTTAAGGTTTAGCATTTTTATGGTTTATAATTTAGGGTTTAGGGTTTAAGGTTTATAATTTAGGTTCAGGTTTAGGGTTTAGAGTTAAGGATTTAGGGTTTAGGGTTTAGGGTTTACTATTGAGGGTTTAGAGTTTAGGGTTTTGGGTTTAGGGTGCACTATTTACTGTTTAGGATTTAGGGTTTAGGATTTAAAGTTTAGAGTTTAGGATTTAGGGTTTACAGTTTATAGTTCAGGATTTAGGGTTGTGGGTTTAGTGTTTAGGGTTTAATGTTGAGGGTCTAGGGTTTAAGATTTAAAGTTTAGAGTTTAGAATTTAGGGTTTACAGTTTGGATTTAGGGTTTAGGGTTTAGTGTTAGGGTTTAAGTTATTGAGTTCGTATTTATGGTTTAGGGTTTAGAGTTTTTATTTAGGGTTTAGCATTTAGCATTTAGGGTTTAGGATTTTGGTTTGGGTTAGGGTTTAGGGTTTTGAGTTTTGGATTTAGGGTTTAGGATTTAGGGTTTAGATTTTAGGTTTTAGGGTATAGGGTTTAGGGTTTAGAGTTTGGATTTGGAATTTAGGGTTTAGGATTTAGTGTTTAGGGTTTAGGGTTTAGGGTTTAGCATTTAGGGTATAGTGTTTAGGGTTTAGGGTAGTTTAGGGTTTGGGGTTTAGGGTTTAGGATTTAGGGTTTAAGGTTTAGCATTTAGGGTATAGTATTTAGGGTTTAGGGTAGTTTAGGGTTTAGGGTTCAGGGTTTAGGGTTTAGAGTGTAGTGTTTAGGGTTTAGGATTTAGGGTTTACGGTTTAGGGTTTAGGGTTTAGGGTTTACAGTTTATGGTTTAGGGTTTAGTGTTCACGGTAGGGTTTAGGGTTTAGAGTTTTGATTTAGGGTTTAGGGTTTAAAGTGTAGGGTTTTGGGTTTAGGGTTTGGTGTTTAGGATTTAGGATTTAGGGTTAAGTGTTAGAGATTGGGGTATTGAGTTCGTATTTAGGGATTAGGGTTAAGCATTTAAAGTTTAGAGGTTTGAATTTAGGGTTTAGGGTTTATGGTTTAGTGTTTTGATTTAGGGTTTAGGGTTTAGGATTTAGGTTTTGGTTAGGGTTTAGGGTTTTGAGTTTTGGATTTAGGATTTAGGATTTAGGGTATAGGGTTTAGGGTTTAGAGTTTGGATTTGGGATTTAAGATTTAGGGTTTAGGGTTTATCATTTAGGGTATAGTGTTTTAGGGTTTATGGTATAGAGTTTAGGGTTTAGGTATTAGGGTTTAGGGTTTAAAGTTAAGGATTTAGGGTTTAGGGTCGAGGGTTTAGGGTATAGGATTTACAGTTTAGAATTTAGGGTTCAGGGTTTATAGTTTAGAATTAAGGGTTAAGGGTTTAGGGTTTAGGGTTCTGGGTTTAAGGTTTATGGTTCAGGGTTTAGGCTTTAGGGTTGAGGATTTAGGTTTAGGGTTTAGTGTTCAGGGTAGGGTTTAGGGTTTAGGATTGAAGGTTAGGGTTTAGGGTTTAGTGTTCAGGGTAGGGTTTAGGGTTTAGGATTGAGGGTTAGGGTTTAGGGTTTAGTGTTCAGGATTTAGAGTTTAGGGTTTAGGTTTAAGGTTTAGGGTTTAGGGTTTTGAGTTTACGAATTAGGTTTTAAAGTTCAGGATTTAGGGTTTAGGATTTGGGGTTTAGGGTTTAAAGTTTGGATTTAGGGTTTAGGGTTTAAGGGTTTAGAGTTTAGGGTTTAGTGTTTGAGATTTAGGATTTAGGATTTAGGTTTAGGGTTTAGGGTTTAGGGTTTAGGGTTAGGGTTTAAGGTAAATAGGGTTTAGTGTTTCGGGTTGAGGGTTTAGGATTAGGGTTTAAGGTTTAGGGTTCGGGTTTAAGGTAAATAGGGTTTAGTGTTTCGGGTTGAGGGTTTAGGATTAGTGTTTAAGGTTTAGGGTTTAGTGTTTAGTATTGAAGGTTTAGGGTTAGGGTTACGATTTAGGGTTTAGGGTTAGGGTTAGGATTTAGGGTTTAGGGTTTTGATATAAGGTTATGGGTTTAGAGTTTAGGATTTAGGGATTAGGGTTTAGGGTTTAGGGTTTTGATATAAGGTTTTGGGTTTAGAGTTTAGGATATAGGGATTAGGGTTTAGGGTTTAGAGTGTAGGGTTTATGGCTTAGGGATTAGGGTATAGGGTTTAGGGTTTAGGTTTTTGGATTTTGAGTTTAGGGTTTAGGTTTAGGGTTTATGTTTAGGGTTTAGTGTTTAGGGTTTTGGGTTTAGTGTTAGGGTTTTGAGTTTAGGATTTAGGGTTTAGCATTTAGAGTGTAGAGTTTTGGATTTAGGGTTAGGGTTTAGGGTTTAGAGTTTGGGTTTATGGTTTAGGGTTTAGGTTTGGGGTTAGAGTTTAGGGTTTTGTATTTTGTATTTAGGGTTTAGGGTTTAGAATTTGTATTTAGTATTTAGGGTTAAGGGTTTAGGTTTTTATTTTTTTTATTTTTTTTATTTGAATGACCCTTGGATGGGTCAGGGGCTTAGCAACACTCCCAGGCTTTAGCATAAATAAAATAAAGTAAAATAAAACTACAAAAAGGGGGACTTATACCTTACCTCCGATCCTATGGTGGTTCACAAGTCGACATACCGACTAAGGTTAGTCTACTCATCCCCATACTAAGAAGAGGTAAACCTATAACTACGCACCTAAGGAGAGGACTCCTCTCAATACATAGTTACTAGGAAAACATAAATAAGGGAGACTCACCCCTTACAAGGAATACAAAAAGAGCCTATTCAAAAGAACTATACCTAGAAAGGACATAGTCCAGTTGAAAAGGCAATTAGAATGACTAGACAAGGCAATTAGTTAGGATTTTTTTTTAATTGTTCTCAACTTCTTTCGTCTGAAACTTTGCACTCCCATTTTCTCAAGTAAATAACTTCCTCGTGCTATATTTGGTAGTTGTCGTAGGTATAATAGTGTTGTATCATATCGTGTCTGTAACTTTATTTGGACAGAAAATCAGCAGTGTTGTTGGCCTCTCGGTATGTATGCACACACTGGAAAAATTCAAATTGGTTACCCAGATTTTGGAGCTTCTGTACAGACTTTTGAACCCTCCAAGTTGGAGTAGAAATCTGCAGCAGCCACTTTGTTATTAGTTCTGAATCCACTTCTAAGATGATGTTGTTGTATCCATGCTGAATGCACCAATTTAGGCCATAGCTGGCAGCTTGCACCTCTGCCTGATTATTGGTCCCTTCTCCAAGAGGTATAACAAAGGCATATATAAGATCCCCATGTTCATCTCTTAGAATACCCCCTCCTCCAATCTTTCCAAGATTATGCAAGGCACTACCATCTGTGTTAAGTTTGTATCTACTAGGAGGTGGTGTTTTCCAAATAATGGAAGTGACTTTAACATCATGCTTACAGCTTTCAACCACGTCCACAACTTCTGTCCACTTCAGGGGCCATTGAATGTATGAAAACACTGATATGAGCAGGTGGAGAATGTCTTTGAGGATCATGTACTAACTCTTGTGATGCTTGATTTCCTGCCCCCATACTTTGATGAACATCTATTCTTCCAGAGGTTCCAACAGACCACTATGGGCAGTGCCTGAATAAGGACCTTGTGAGCTTCATTTTTTGCTTTGCCTCCACACCAACTCGATAGGTAATTGACCAGTGAAATCTGATGGAAATTAACTCCCATAGCGCCTGGAAAGAATTTCCAAATATGAGTTGCAAAATGCCCTTGAATGAAGATGTGATTCACTTCATCCCAACCTTGTTGAATGCAGCAGAAACATTTAACAGGCTCCACTCCAAAGGTTGCTAATTTCTCATTGGTTGGCAATTTATTCCTTATTGCTCTCCAAAGGAGAAAGGACATCTTGAAAGGAATATTTTTGTGCCAAATCTATGAGTTGATCACTTCATCATTCTTCCTATTTCTGCAAATTTCCCATGCTGAAGCATATGTGAACTTTCCAGACTCAGTAGGTTTCCACACTGCTGTGTCTTTCACTCCTTGCTGGTACTGGAAGCTGGTGCTCAATATGTGAGGAATGAGCAGAGGTGGGACCTGCTGTCTCAGCTTCCATTCATTCCATTTTCCATTGACAAGAAAATGAGCAATAGTGGCATTGTTAAGACTGGAAATATGGGTGGTATAATTAGCCAAAGCACCCCCCCTCCTAACCAGTCATCCCACCAAAAGGAGCATCTTACGGAATTGATTTTCCAATTGATATGCTCTTCCACTTTGTTCTTATTCTTCATCATATATTTCCACACTAAAGACTATCCTGTATCCACCTTCTTTGCCACTGGATTAGCTCTTTGGCAGTACTTGGATTTAAGGAACTGGCCCCAAAGAGAGCATTTTGATCTGAATGTCCACCATTGTTTATACTGTAAGGAAGTACATATATCTGTGATTTTTCTGATCCCCACCCCTCCTTCTGCGCAAGGTAAGCTCATGGTTTCAAGAGATGCCCAATGGTATTTCCTTTTGTCCTGATCTCTTCCCCAGAAGAAATCTGCTATAAGAGACTCAATAAATTTAATAGTTGTACTTGGTGGGGATATTGCAGCGATTGTATGTATAGGTATGGATTGCAGAGTATGCTTGATCAGAGTGATTTTGCCTCCAAAGCTGAGAATCCTTGCCTGCCACCCACATATCTTTTTGGATACTTTCTCAACCAATTGGGAAGAGAAAATGATCCTTTGTCGACCAATATATAGGGGGAAACCAAGATATGTTATTGGACTATCCTTCTGAAAAAAACCTGTGACCTCCTTGATGATATTGATGATGTATTGTGGAGTGTTATTTGGAACCATAAAGTGACTCTTTTCTTTGTTAATAAGCTGATCAGATGTACGTTCATACTCCTCCAATGTGTCCATGATGAGCTTCATATAATGTCTATCAGTAGAAGTAAAAACAATTACATCATCCGCAAAACTTAAATGATTGATCTGGGGCCCTTTGACTTCCATGCTAAAACCTTTATAACTTTGATTATGCTGTAGAAGGTTAAGCATTCTTGAGAGTACCTCCGCACCTAAAATAAATAGGGCCGGAGATAGAGGGTCGCCTTGCTTAAGACCTCTAGTTGAATGAAAAAAACCATATATGTGACCATTAATAATGATTGAGTACCAATTGTTACTCATGATTCTCCAGATAAGATCAATGAAGACCTCCCCAAAGCCAAATCTTCTCAACACCAAACAAGTAAAGGACCAAGACACTCTATCGTATGCCTTTGTCATGTCAAGTTTGATAACCACATTATCCCCTTCTTTGGGCCTATTAATTCCATGTGTAATTTCTTGTGCAAGCATGATGTTCTCGGTTATACTTCTCCCCCTTACAAACCCTAATTGATTATCTGAGATTAAAAGAGGGAGAATATTTGCCAGTCTCATACTCAACAGTTTGGAGATAATCTTATTGGAGAAGTTGCTGAGACTAATATGTCTGAGATCATTGAGTCTATTAGGTTGCTCAGCTTTGGGAAGTAAAACTAAGCAATATGAGACATAAACTTAGGCATGATGTGACCACAAAAGAAGGACTGTACTGCTGCCAGTAGATCTTATTTGATGATATTCCAGCATGCTTGGTAGAACTTGCCCCCAATACCATCTGGACCTGGAGCTGAATTTGGGTTCATAGCAAACACCACCTGTCTTAATTCCTCCAAAGTAGGCATTTTCTGCAGCTTCTGATTCTCTTCTGGAGTGACTAAGGTAGGCAGGTGTTGGAGACTTCTTTCAATGACTCTGTAACTCTGGCCAGTGAACATTTCCTGAAAATAATCACAAGCTGCCTGTGCAATCTATTCATCACCCTGTATCCACACATTTTCATCAGTACATATTTTACGCAGAAACAACCTTCTTCTTCTTCCCCTCATCAATGCATGGAAGTAATTTGTGTTGGCATCCCCTTCCTTAAACCATTAGAGTTGAGTCTTCTGTTTAAGTATAGCTTCTTCCAGCTTCAAGTATCTAATATAGTTGGCATTCATGAGATGTAGCTGCTGTCTAAAATCCTCTGTATTATTTGCCAGACGTTCCTCCTCAGCTTTCCCTATTGTCTCCTCATACTCTTTTACTTTAGCATATATATTCCCATACTCTTTCTTTGACCAGATGCTAAGGGTAGAAGTTAACCTCTTCAATTTTTTATGCAATTGCCACATAGGGTTACCAGTGACCTCCCTATCCCAGCAATTTTGGACTGTCTCCATGAAGTTGTCATTGTCTACCCAGCAATGCAAGAATTTAAAATACTTGGTATGACTTTCATTTTTCCTAACCATTTCCATCAGCAAGGGGCTGTGATCAGACCCAACCGAGGGAAGGTGTTCAATAGTGGTTTGAGGCATAACCTCTAACCATTTATCATTAACCATGGACCTATCCAACCTCTTCCATACTCTAGTCTGTGCAATCCTTTGATTACACCAGGTGAAAGGAAGTCTTGTATATCCAAGGTCAATCAAACCACAAGCTTCAATCACACTAATAAACTCGAAACTCTTGTTCATGTTGTATGGCATTCCCCCTAACTTCTCCTCTATAGATGTGATAACATTGAAATCTCCAATGGTACACCAAGGTATATCAATGTTAGCATAATGTAGCAATCTGTCCCACAGAGGCTTCCTCATATGATCTTTACATTTGGCATAAATAAAGGACATCAAGAACTTTTCAGTAAGATCAGCATGCTTGAACTCTCATGTGATATGTTGTTCATTGTTCTCATGAATAGTGCCAGTGATTTCATTAGACCAAAAAAGCCAGATGTTTCCATTAGGATTACTAACTGCATGATCCATTTGAAACTGGATTCTCACCATGTTTAGTTGAGTTATTGTCTGCAAAGGGTTCAAGGATAGCAATCATAGATAACTAATGCAATTTCTTGAGTGTTTGAATTCTCTCCAAAGAGCCTTGGGTGTTGATACTCCTAGCATTCCAGCAAATGGTCTTAATGATTAAAAACCTTTAGATTTGGACCTTGTAATGGGTCTGCTGGAAATAGCAGAGATTTTGTTGGTGGCCTGATGCTTGGTTTGTCTGTCTTGTTTCCTCCCTCTTGGAGGAGATAGACCATGTTGTTCTGCCAGTTCCAGAACTTCCTCTTGGCATTCATCATGGAAGGTGGAACCAAATGCTTGAATTAGCAGATTACTAGTTTCTTCATCCTCTTCATCATATTCTTCAATGGACTGGTTGTCAGGATCCAGTTCATCTTCAGAATTCAGTGCCCCATAATCATCTTGAACTGGTCTGCCTTGTCTGACTTTGTTTGTAACATGTTTCTCTGCCAGTTTTTCTTTTTCTGTTAAGTCAGGTTCCTGCTCAGTATTCTTCTGCTGCCTCTTTTTTATAGCTTCTCTTTTCTTTTTGCTCAGTCTTCCTCTAGATTTATTATTAGATTTCAGTTGCCCTGTATCAGTTATCATATCTTTATCTTTCTGAACTTCCTGCTGACCTGTTTTGTTCTAATTTGGATTAGGGGTAGCAGGGGGCTCTAGAGTCATTCATATGGTCGTTAACCGCAACCTCATGCAGAACATGAGTCAAATCCCTCCCCCCTTTGGACACCCCATCCTGCATATTAGTGTGTATCTTTTGTACCCTCCTTTCCATACCTCCAACAGCTTCCTCAGCAACATTAACAACAACATTATTAAAGGGAGCAGGGGATGGGAGCACAGAGTCAATACCTACATCTTCAGTCACTTCCTTGTTTTGCCTGTTGCCTGTGTTTCCTGGAGCATGTTTACTGCCTTGTACTTCCTTCAAAACCTCAGTAGTTTTTTTTTCCTGCTTTTTTGGTGAACCAGGCTGGTTATTTCCCGATCCTTCACCAAAATGGCTTTGATTGACTGGCTTATTGGCAGTAGTTTGTACTCCTTCATTTTCCTGATTTTTGCTTTGATCCTGTGAATCCAGATTTATGTAAGTATTATGGTTAATAATAGTATCTTTACCTAACTTACCTTGTTGCTGTTGTTGTGTGTTGGTAGGTGTCTTGTCCTGAGGTGAGGTTGGTTTATCCTCGTTGCTGTGATTGACCTTGATGTATTTTCTTCTTTGTACCTGCCACTGCTCTTCTTGTTGGGTGTTAGATTGTCCTGGCTGTTGTTGTTGGTTTGTGTTCCTAGTACTGGGACCTACTTCCTTGTTATTCTGATTTTCTTTCTCATTTCTACTGTCCTTTCCTTGCTCAAATTTGGTTTTGTTTTTCTTCTCAATCTCAGCATCTTTCTTTCTCTTGTGTTCCTCATCTTTTTTTTTGATGTTGCAGTCATACTCATAGTGCCCTTGATGTCTGCAATACATGCAGTACTCTAGTACACCATCATATTGCACTTGTTGCCATCTTCCTATGTTATAATCATCTTCATCAATTGGCTTCAACAGAATGGAAACAAACTCTTTTTTGTAGCAATTCCAAGGGAGCTCAGGTAATTCTACCCAAATAAGGACTATGGGAGTTTCCTGCTCAGGTCGGAAGGTAGGAGTCCAGGTTTGAATTCTCATGAGTTGTCCTTCAATGGTCATCTTTTGTTTAGTCCACACAGTTATATAGTCCAAATCATTATCAAGATCAATGTAGACATGTCTTGAGTTAAAATGAGAGATTTTTACACCTCCAGATAGTTGAGTTTGTAGGATGAAATTTTTCCTTATTAATTCAATTTTGGGCATAGTAGTGCTGAATTTCCCAATTAAGGTAAACTTGCAATCAGTAACAAAAGTTTGGTGGAAATTATCCTTTTTGAATATCACTGTTGGCAGTCCATGTCTGGTAGTAAATTCATGAGCTTCCAGTTTTAAGGAATCCACCTTCTGATTTTGATTTTATTTGAGTTTTGTTGCAAATGACTGGATCACTGTAAAAGGGGCAGGTTCCTGTATTTGCTCTTTCTTGGAATTGTTCTGCTGGTTCTGAGAGCTTTGGGATGTATTAACATTTTGCCCATTATTATTTTGAACCCCGGACTAGTTCCTATTGGGAAGTTGAATTTGCCTCTCGAAATTGCTGGAAATTTTAGGGAACTGAACATTAGCATTGTTGCCCTGACCTTTGTTCTGTTTTCCATGTTCCTGATGATCCTTAGGATCGTGAATTGTGCCCTGCAATCTTTGTTTTTCTGGATTTCTAGTTTGCTCATTTGCATGACTTTGCAAATGAGTATTATTCTTAACATTAACAACTTGACTAGAGTTGGGATTAGTAGACTTATCTGCTAGTATTGCTTGCCTTTGTTGCTGGTGAGCAGTCCATTGTTGTTGTTCTTTATTGCCCATTTGTTTTCTTTCCTTGTTCTGTTGAATTAAATCAAGAGTGGGCATATGCTGATTGCCCTGGATTCCAAATGAAAATTTGACTGAATTATCCTCCTTGGATTGATCCTGCGTGCCTTGGGCATATGACATGGATTTGTTCTTACCCTGTTCAGCAGCTTTGCTTGGTTCTTGGTGATCACTGACTTTGTTCGGGTTTAGGGCTTGTAGTTTTGGATTTAGGGTTTAGGGTTTCATATTTTAGGTTCAGGTTTAGGATTTAGAGTTCAGGATTTAGGTTGAGGGTTTATGGTTTATGGTTTACTATTTAGGGTTTAGTGTTAGGGTTTAGGATTTATGGTGTACTATTTACTATTTAGGATTTCGGGTTTAGGGTTTAGGGTTTAGGATTTAAAGTTTAGAGTTTAGGATTTAGGTGTTAGAGTTCAGGGTTTAGAGTTTGGATTTAGGGTTTAGGGTTTACAGTGTAGGGTTTAGTGTTTAGGGTTTGGTGTTTAGGATTTAGGTTTTAGGGTTTAGTGTTAGAGTTTAGGATTTATGGTTTAGAGTTTAAGGTTTAGGGTTTAGGGTTTAGGGTTTAGGGTTTAGAGTTAAGGATTTAGGGTTTAGGGTTTAGGGTATAGGGTTTATAGTTTAGGATTTAGGGTTAAGGGTTTAGGATTTAGGTTTTAGGGATTAAGGTTTAAGGTTTATAGTTCAGGGTTCAGGGTTTAGGGTTTATGGTTTAGGGTTTAGGGTTTAGGTTTAGGATTTAGGGTTTAGGGTTTAGGTTTAGGATTTAGGGTTAAGGTTTAGGGTTTAGTGTTCAAGGTAGGGTTTAGGGTTAGGGTTTAGGGTTAGGGTTTAAGGTTCTGAGTTAAGGATATAGGGTTTAGGGTATAGGGTTTAGGGTTTAGGGTATAGGGTTTAGAATTTAGGGTTTAAGGTTTAAGGTTTAGGGTTTAGGGTATAGGGTTTAGGGTTTAGAGTTTAGTGTTTAGGGTTTAAGGTTTAGGATTTAGGGTTTAGAGTTTATGATTTAGGGTTTAGAGTTTATGATTTAGGATTTAGGGTTTAGGGTTTAGGGTTTAGGGTTAGGGTTTAGTGTTTAGGGTAGGGTTTAGGGTTAGGGTTTAGGGTTCTGAGTTTAGGATATAGGTCTTAGGGTATAGGGTTGAAGGTTTAGAGTTTAGGATATAGGGTTTAGGGTTTAGGTTTAGGGTTTAGGGCTTAGGGTTTATGATTTTGAGTTAGGATTTAGGGCTTAAAATTCAGGATTTAGGGTTTAGGGTTTGGGGTTTAGGGTTTAAAGTTTGGATTTAGGGTTTGGGGTTTAAGGAATTAGGATTTTGGATTAAGGTTTTAAGGTTTAGTATTTAGGGTTTAGGGATTAGGATTTAGGGTTTAGGTTTATGGTTTATGGTTTAGGGTTAGGGTTAGGGTTAAGGTTTAAGGTTTAAGTTTACGGTTTAGGGTTAGGGTGGTTTAGGGTTTAGTGTTTTGAGTTTCGGGTTTAGGGTTAGGGTTACTATTTAGGGTTTAGGGTTTTGATATAAGGTTTTGTGTTTAGAGTTTAGGATTTAGGGTTTAGGGTTTAGGATTTATGGTTTAGGGTTTAGAGTTTAGGGTTTGGGGTTTAGGGTTTGGGGTTTAGGGTTAGGGTTTAGGGTTTAGTGTTCAGGGTAGGGTTTAGGGTCAGGGTTTACGATTCTTAGTTTAGGATATAGGGTTTAGGGTATATGGTTTAGGGTTTAGAATTTAGGATTTAGAGTTTAGGGTTTAGGTTTATGGTTTAGTGTTTAGGGTTTTGCGTTTAGGATTTAGGGTTTATGGTTCAAGATTTAGGGCTTAGGGTTTGGTATTTAGGGTTTAAAGTTTGAATTTAGGGTTTAAGGTTTATGGGTTTAGGGTTGTTTAGGGTTTAGAATTTAGCATTTATGGTTGTGGGTTTAGGATTTAGGGATTATGATTTAGGATTTAGGGTTTAGGTTTAGGGTTTAGTGTTAGTTTAGGGTTAGGGTTTAACGTTTAGGGTTGAGGGTTTAGTGTTTAGGGTTAGGGTTAGGGTTTAGGTTTTAGGGTTTAGGGTTTTGATATAAGGTTTTGGGTTTATAATTTAGGATTTAGGGCTTAGGGTTTAGGGTTTAGGGTTTAGGGTTTAGAGTGTAGGGTTTAAGGATTAGGGTTTAGGGTTTAGGGATTTAGGTTTAGGGTTTAGGGTTAGAGTTATATGTTTTAGAGTTTAGGATTTAGGGTTTAGCATTTAGAGTGTAGAGTTTAGGATTTCGGAGTTAGGGTTTAGGGTTTAGAGTTTGGATTTAGGGTTTAAGGTTTAGGGTTGGGGTTAAAGTTTAGGGTTTTGTGTTTTGTAGTTAGCTTTTAGGGTTTAGAATTTGTATTTAGGATTTAGGGTTTAGGGTTTAGGGTTTAGAGTTTAGGGTTTAGGGTTTAGTGTTTTGGGTTTAGGGTTTAGGGGTTGCAGTTTAGGATTTAGGGTTTAGGGTTTCATATTTTAGGTTCAGGTTTAAGATTTAGAGTTCAGGATTTTGGGTTGACGGTTTAAGGTTTACTATTTAGGGTTTAGTGTTTAGGGTTTAGGGTTTAGGGTTTAGGGTTTACTGTTTAGGATTTAGGGGTTAGGGGTTAGGGTTTAGGATTTAAAGTTCAGAGTTTAGGACTTAGGATTTACAGTTTAGGGTTTAAAGTTTGGATTTAGGGTTTAGGGTTTATAGTGTAGGGTTTAGGGTTTAGGGTTTGGTGTTTAGGATTTAGGTTTTAGGGTTTAGTGTTAGGGTTTATGGTTTATGGTTTAGAGATAGGGAATAGGGTTTAGAGTTAAGGATTTAGGCTTTAGGATTTATGGTTTAGGGTTTAAAGTTGACAGTTAAGGATTTAGGGTTTAGGGTTTTAGTTTAGAATTAAGGGTTAAGGGTTTAGGATTTAAGGTTTATGGTTTATGGTTTATGGTTTAGGGTTTAGGGTTTATGGTTTAGGGTTTAGGGTTTATGGTTTAGGTTTTAGTGTTTAGGGTTTAAGTGTAGGATTTAGGATTTAGGGTTAGGGTTTAAGGTTTAGTGTTCAAGGTAGGGTTTAGGGTTAGGGTTTAAGGTTATTAGTTTAGGATATAGGGTTTAGGGTATAGGGTTTAGGGTTTAGGGTTTAGCGTTCAGGGTTTAAGGTTTAGGGTTCAAGGTTTAGGGTTTAGGGTTTAGTGTTTAGGGTTTAAGGTTTAGGGTTTAAGGCTTAGGTTTAGGGTTTAGGGTTTATGGTTTATGGTTTAGGGTTTAGGGTTTAGGTTTAGGGTTTAGGGGTAGGGTTTAGAGTTAGGGTTTAGGGTGTAGTGTTTAGGGTTAGGGTTTAGGGTATAGGGTTTAGGGTTTAGAGTTTAGGATATAGGGTTTAGGGTTTAGGTTTAAGGTTTAGGGTTTAAGGTTTTGAGTTAGGATTTAAGACTTAAAGTTCAGGATTTAGGGTTTAGGGTTTGGGATTTAGGGTTTAGGGTTTGGGGTTTAGGGTTTAAAGTTTGGATTTAGGGTTTGGGGTTTAAGGGTTTAGGGTTTTGGATTAAGGGTTTAGGGTTTAGGGTTTAGGATTTATGGTTTAGGTTTATGGTTTGTGGTTTAGGGTTAGGGTTAGGGTTTAGAGTTTAGGGTTAGGGTTGTTTAGGGTTTGGTGTTTAGGATTTAGGGTTTAGGGTTAGGGTTAGTGTTTAGGGTTTAGGGTTTATGGTTTTTATATAATGTTTTGGGTTTAGAATTTAGGGTTTAAGGTTTAGGCTTTAGGGTTTACAGTTTATGGTTTAGGCTTTAGGGTTTAGGGTTTAGTGTTTAGGGTTTAGGGTTTAGAATTTAGGTTTAGGGTTTAGGGTTTAGTGTTCAGGATAGGGTTTAGGGTTAGGGTTTACAGTTCTTAGTTGAGGATATAGGGTTTAGGGTATAGGGTTTATAGTTTAAGATTTAGAGTTTAGGTATTAGGTTTATGGTTTAGTGTTTGGGGTTTTGAGTTTAGTATTTAGGGTTAAAGGTTCAAGATTTAGGGTTTAGGGTTTAGAGTTTGATGTTTAGGGTTTAAAGTTTGAATTTAGGGTTTAAGTTTTAAGGGTTTAGGGTTTAGGGTTGAGTGTTTAGGATTTATGCTTTGGGGTTTAGGATTTATGCTTTGGGGTTTAGGATTTAGGGATTAAGATTTAAGATTTAGGGTTTAGGTTTAGGGTTTAGCGTTTAAAGTTAGGGTTTAAGGTTTAGGGTTAAGAGTTTAGGGTTTAGTGTTTAGGGTTAGGGTTAGGGTTTAGTGTTTAGGGTTTAGCGTTTTGATATAAGATTTTGGGTTTAAAGTTTAGGATTTAGGGTTTAGGGTTTAGGGTTTGGGGTTTAGAGTGTAGGGTTTAAGGTTTAGTGTTTAGGGGTTACGATAAATGGTTTAGGGTTGAGGGTTTTGGTTTTTGGTTTTGGGTTTTAGGGTTTAGGCTTAGGGTTTAAGGTTTAGGGTTTAGGGTTTAGAGTTTAGGATTTAGGATTTAGGATTTAGTATTTAGGGTTTAGGGTTTAGGGTTTAGAGTTTAGAATTTAGTGTTTAGGGTTTAGGGTTTAGAGTTTAAGGTTTATTGTTTAGGGTTTAGGGTTTAGGTTTAGGGTTTAGGGTTTAGTGTTAGGGTTTAGGGTTTTGCGTTTAGTATTTAGGGTTTGGGGTTTAGCATTTATAGTGTAGAGTTTAGGATTTAGGGTTAGTGTTTAGGGTTTAGGGTTTATGGTTTAGAGTTTGGATTTAGGGTTTAGGGCTTAGGGTTTGGTGTTAGAGTTTAGGGTTTTGAGTTTTTTATTTAGGCTTTAGGGTTTAGTATTTAGGGTTTAGAATTTGGCTTTAGGATTTAGGCTTTAGTGTTTAGGGTTTAGTATTTTGGGGATTGGGTTTAGGGTTTAGTGTTTGGGGTATAGGGTTTAGGGTTTAGGGTATAGGGTTTAGTATGTAGGGTTTAGGGTTTAGGGTTTAGGATTTAGGATTTAGGGTTTAGGGTTTACAATTTAGGATTTAGGGTTTCATATTTTAGGTTCAGGTGTAGGGTTTAGAGTTCAATATTTAGAATTTAGGGTTTAGGGTTTAGAGTGTACTTTTTACTGTTTAGGATTTAGGGTTTAGTATTTAAAGTTTAGAGTTTAGGATTTAGGGTTTACAGTTTAGCGTTTATAGTTTGGATCTAGGGTTTAGGGTTTAGAATGTAGGGTTTAGGGTTTAGGGTTTGGTGTTTAGGATTTAGGGTTTATGGTTTAGTGCTAGTGTTGAGGGTATTGAGTTCGTATTTAGGGTTTAGGGTTAGGCGTTTAAAGTTTAGAGTTTTGAATTTAGGGTTTAGAGTTTATGGTTAAGAGTTTTGATTTAAGGTTTAGGGTTTAGGATTTAGGTTTGGGTTAGGGTTTAGGGTTTTGAGTGTTGGATTTAGGGTTTAGGATTTAGGGTTTAGAGTTTAGGATTTAGGGTATAGGGTTTAGGGTTTAGGGTTTATAGTTTAAAATTAAGGGTTAAGGGATTAGGGTTTAACGTTTAGGGTTTAGGGTTTAGGGTTTAGGGTTTAAGGTTTAGAGTTCAGGGTTTATGGTTGAGGGTTTAGGGTTTAGGGTTTAGGGTTTAGGGTTTAAGGTTTAGGGATTAGGTTTTAGGGTTTAGGGTTTAATGTTTGGGGTTTTGGGTTTATGGTTTAAGGTTTAGGGTTTAGGTTTAGGTTTAGGGTTAGGGTTTAGGGTTTAGGGTTCATGGTAGAATTTAGGGTTAGAGTTTAGGGTTTTGAGTTAAGGATATAGGGTTTAGGGTTTAGAATTTAGGATATAGAGTTTAGGGTTTAGATTTAGGGTTTAGGGTTTAGGGTTTTGAGTTAGGATTTAAGGCTTAAAGTTCAGGATTTAGGGTTTAGGTTTTAAAGTTTGGATTTAGGGTTTAGGGTTTAAGGGTTTAGGGTTTAGGGTTTAGGGTTTAATATTTAGGATTTAGGGTTTAGGTTTAGGGTTTAGGATTTTGGGTTTAGGTTTAGTGTTTAGGGTTTAGGGTTTATAGTTTAGAATTAAGGGTTAAGGGTTTAGGGTTTAGGGTTCAGGGTTTAAGGTTAAGAGTTCAGGGTTGAGGGTTTAGTGTTAAGAGTTGAGGGTTTAGGGTTTAGGGTTTAGGGTTTAAGGTTTAGGGATTAGGTTTTAGGCTTTAGGGTTAAGGGTTAAGGATTTAGGGTTTAGGGTTTAGGGTCTAGGGTCTAGGGTTTTGGTTTAGGATTTAGGGTTTATGGTTTAGAGTTTAGGGTTTAGGGTTTAGAATTTTGGATTTAGGGTTTAGGGTTTAGGTTTAGGGTTTAGCGTTAGTGTTTAGGGTTTAGTGTTCCGTGTAGGGTTTAGGGTTCTGAGTTTAGGATATAGGGTTTATGGTTTAGAGTTTATGGTTTGGGGTTTATGGTTTAGGTTTAGAGTTTAGTGTTAGGGTTTAGGGTGTACTGTTCAGGGTAGGGTTTAGGGTTAGGGTTTAGGGTTTTGAGTTTAGGATATAGGGTTTAGGGTATAGGGTTTAGAGTTTAGAGTATAGGGTATAGGGTTTAGAGTTTAGAGTTTAGGGTTTAAGGTTTAGAGTTTAGGATTTAGGGTTTAGGGTTTAGGGTTTAGGGTTTTGGGTTTATGGTTTAGGTTTTATGGTTTAGGGTTTAGGTTTAGGGTTTAGGATTAGGGTTTAGGGTTTAGGGTTTTGAGTTTACGATTTAGGTTTTAAAGTTCAGGATTTGGGGTTTAGGTTTTAAAGTTTGTATTTAGGGTTTAAGGGTTTAGGGTGTAGGGTTTAGTGTTTGGGATTTAGCACTACTAAAAAAAATAGTGAATACCGGCCTAAAAATTTCCGACCTCAAATGGAGGTCGGTATTTACAAGTAGTCGGTTTTTATTCAAAATAAAGAGGGAAAACCAAATTCCGACCTCTGGAAGTCGGAATTTTTCCGGAAAAATTGAATTACAATAAAAACCGTCCTCTTGATGTCGGTATTAAATAAATAAATAAATCAATTAAATATAAAAAACAAAAATTGACTTTCGTATGTCGGTAAAATTTAAATGTATATAAAAATAAATTGTTATAATACCGACCTCATGAGGTCGGTATTTTAGTACCGACATCAAGAGGTCGGTTTTTATTGTAATTCGAAAAATTTCGACCTCCTGAGGTTGGAATTTTTTCTCAATTAAATATTTTGGGTTTTGTGTAAAAATACCGACTTCCGAATGTCGGTAAAATTAAATAATATGTAATTAAAATACCGACCTCATGAGGTTGGTATTTTTATTTCATCTAATTAAGCGACATCCGGAGGTCGGTATTTTCATTTCATCTAATTACTTTTAAAAGCGACATCTGGAGGTCAGTTTATTTAAAATGTTAAATTTTTATTTTACACCTATAAACAATTTTTGTATACTTTTATAAATGAAAAGTTAGATCAATAATCCATATTTAGAGTATGAAATTACGTTGATATGAAAATCGACAACAAGTAATCGATTTTTATGCAAAGTAAAATGGGAAAACCAAATTCCGACCTCAGGAGGTCGAAATTTCACCGACTTCCGTATGTCGGTAAAATTAAATAGTATGTAAAAATAAATTAATATAATACCGTCCTCATGAGGTCGGTATTTTAATACCGACATCAAGAGGTCGGTTTTTATTGGGAGGAAATATTTTAGGTTTTGTGTAAAAATACCGACTTTCGAATGTCGGTAAAATTAAATTAAAAAACCGACCTCATGAGGTCGGTATTTTTATTTCATCTAATTACTATTAATTAAAGCGACATTCGTAGGTCGGTATTTTACTTTTAAAACCGACATCCAGAGGTCAGTTTGTTTAAAATTTTAAATTTTCATTTTACACCTATAATTAATTGTTTATTTTGTATACTTTTATAAATAAAAAGTTAGATCAATAATCCATATTTAGAGTATGAAATTACGTTGATATGAAAACCGACAACAAGTAGTCGGTTTTTATGCAAAATAAAACGGGAAAACCAAATTCCAACCTCAGGAGGTCGGAATTTTTCCCAGAAAATGAATTACAATAAAAAGCGACCTCTTGATGTCGGTATTATTTTCTATTTTGATTTAATTTTATTTAAATCGTCTTCCGGAGGATGATTTTCTGTAAAATAAAAAACAAAAAAATTATAATACCGACTTCCGAAAGTTGGTAAAATTAAATAGTATATAATAAATTAATATTTTCAATTAACTTTAAATAAATCATCCTCCGAATGACGGTTTTATACAAGTTAAAAAATAATAACCTCTCGATGTCAATATTATTTAATTAACATGATTACTTTTATTTATCTTAAAATTTAATGTGATACCGACCTCATGACGTAGGTATTTTTTATTAAATCTAATTACTTTTAATAAAAGCAACATCCGGAGGTTGGTTTGTTTAAAATATTCCTATTAATAATCATAATTTTGCTATTGTGCATAATACTAAAATTTCATTTTACACCTACAATTAATTGTTCAAAAAGTGTAACAATTTTGTATACTTTTATAAATAAAAAGTTAGAATTCGTGGAATAAATAAATAAAATATCTATAATCCATATTTAGTATGAAACTACGTTGATATGAATTAGGAGATAATTATACTTATATTTCTAGAGTAATGTACAAATTCTATCAGTCCGTTGTCTAATCATGAACTTAATATCTCATGTCATGATGTAGAGGTGAAGAGCTAACATATAATCCATTCGAGTATGAAATGCGAGATAGTATTAATACGTTCGATCTAATTGAATGGATGTTAAGTGTAGTGATCACCTCCTAATTATGATGACATGTAAACGATACTTTATCGGAGTATGAAATACGTTGATTAATTATATACTCCTCGAGTAGTTTAACAAATCAAGTCTTATATACTAGTGGTTTAGATATGAAATACATTATCAATTAAAGAAATACCGATGATCAATTCAAGGAGATTTATATATTAAATTTGATATTGATAAACTTTTGTTGATCAATAAAATTAAATTTATATAATTAGGAGTTATATAATTTAAATTTATAAAATTAACTTAATCGATAAATTAAATTTATGTTGATGTGT
>JAJOOO010008317.1:0-49956 GCA_029582685.1 Solanum piurae | reverse complement strand
AGACTTGGTGAGTCCTCATAGATTCGAGGACAATAACCAACATGTTCTTTTTTTTATGTCTTTCTAGTATTTGCTTAAGTTTTGAGTGGGCTTAGTCCCAATGTTATATACAAGTATTAGATGGTTTTGAGACATATTGTATAAAGTCTAGAAAGTCTTCCGCTTGCTATTTAATGAAAGTATCTTCGTGTGTGAAGAAATTTTTTAATTCCTTATGGTTTTGGTGTCTATGCGATGAATGAATGCTAAGAGGCTTGTATTAGACCTCTTCGAGGTCGAGTACGCCGGTTACGACTAGGGGGTGCTCCCGGGTCGTGACACCTAACTTGAATTGGGGATTTCATCTTCACAATTGGGGGAAT
This sequence comes from Solanum piurae, assembly GCA_029582685.1. Classification (NCBI taxonomy): domain Eukaryota; kingdom Viridiplantae; phylum Streptophyta; class Magnoliopsida; order Solanales; family Solanaceae; genus Solanum; species Solanum piurae. The sequence continues at coordinate 49,594 of JAJOOO010008317.1, read as the reverse complement.
TCTAGGGGGATCCATGGATGGAAGAATCCATGGATGAATAATCTAACATACTTTGATTATAAAGCCCTCCCAAAAGCTTGCAACAATGGAGGAATTTGACCTAGCTTTATTCTCTTCTTCTTCCTCTTCTTCTTCTTCTTGGAGTTTTCTAGAGAGGATTTTTGAGATGAAGAACTTTGGGATCTTTTGGGGTTTTGGAATTAATGACTTAAATGAGGTGGTTAAAGGCTTAAAATAGTTTATATAGGTGTACAAAGTCTATACAAAACGACCCCCACTTAATACTAACTAAAAAGGAATTTCCTAATTTAACCTCTACTAGGCAGCCATAGTACCAGGCACCACGATAGGGCTCACGAGCCGTGGTGGAGACCACTGCAAGTGGTCCATGGACCAGTGGCTATGACACAAGGACTTGGCCCCATAATTCTAAGGCATGACCACGAGCCTTCCCACGGGTCGTGGTCTTCACCACTGATAATGAAGTGGCTCGTGGTGATGTGCCAACTTTGGGGCAGCCTTGGTGAGCTACTGCCTCACCACCATGGGTGGCACCACGAGCCTTGAAGGCTTTCATTGTCTAGGGCAGTGCCTTGACATCTTGGGGCAGCCTTGGCCCTTGCCCCTTTTCCTTGGCTCATGCCCTCTAGCCTTGAATTGTAGCCCTCAAACTTAACCCTAGATGGTATACTAAGCTACGGGGTGTTATTATCTCCCCCTTGGGAACATTCATCCTTGAATGACGATTCTAAACACTTCTTAAGGTCATAACTCTAGACTAGAAACCCATAATGCATGCGACACATCTAAATGCACACAACCAAGGAGGAAAACTTCAACTCCAAGATGAGCACACTCAATGCAACACAAGGGAGTAGGAACTACATCTACCAACCCAAAATGCATGAAATTCTATATCTACTCATATTCAAGGAGGAAGTACCATCTCCTAACTAAAACATGCTCAACATACACTCATGGAGCATATATGTGATTTACTGGCAAAAAGCATTTATTCATGGAGGAATCTTTCAACCCCAAACTAAGGCATGCTCATTAATTCATCTCATGAAGCCAAATATGCAACTTATACTAAATGCACAACAACATGAGGAAAAATTTAATCATGCAAACTCATTTTGTTTTAAATCACAAGCTTTCATGAACATGCATCATCTAAGGAAATCATGGTCACATCTAATACACACATGACTCCACATAAAGAACAAATAATGAGGAACTCATCATCTTAATGCTAAAGGAGAAATACAAGGAAGAGGATAAGGATATCGGGATTTCTTATTGGCCCTTGGCCTCCCAAGTAGCACCCTCAACTACACCCTTACTAAACGATCACTCCTCAATATTTTCATGGAAACTACTTCCTCGTAAATAACATTCCTAACCTGGCTCTGATACTAAGTTTGTAACGACCCAGGGGTACACCCAAGATGTAACATGGTGTACTTGACCACGAAAGGCTAACACAAGCCACTTAGCATATCATAACATAAGAATAATTGACCCTTAGTCATCTATACCATAATAGAACCATTCTCAAGTAATCTCAACATACAAGTGCAAAGCATGAATAGCATCCCATAATACCACCCAAGCCAAGTATCCCTTTTTGGTAATCTTAATCATAGTCTATATACATAGTCAGCTCTTAAGCTTTTCTTTTAGTAAGGGCACCATACTTCTATGTAACCTCAAAGCACACTTGTGCAATGCATGAAAGGCATCCCATACTACCCTTCACACTAAGCATAACCTTGAAGTCATCCTAGTCATATTCACCCTCATTTGGCCTCATGATTAGCTTACTTCATATGAACAAGGGAACTATAGCCTTTAGTCAATCATATCTTGGAAGACAACTATGGCAACAACCCAAGCTAAGCTACACTACATAAGAGAACCCTTCACAACTAGCCTCAAGTCATACTTGTGCAATGTATGGATAGCATCCCATACTACTATCCACACTATGTACTTCTTTAGACTATCACGAATGCTCAGTAGTTGGGGACTATTCCCTCTTGACTATTTGCCTCTATTCATTTAAGGTACTTCTCTATTTAGTACTAGGCAAGCCGCAACCCATGAATGAACTCTATTTATCAATTCAAGGCTACCAAGGAATAACCCCCTAATAGGCTAGACCATGCAATCATCCCACTAACATAATTATATTAGGCTAAGCTAACTACCTTGGAAGACACACTAATATGCAAGTCCAAGCTACTCTAGGAAAGGTACAAGTGTCCTATCCTAGCTACCATGACATAGTCCTAGACCAACTAAGTCATGCTATCCTTACAAGTATACTATGATACAAATGCAAGCTATCCTTAGGATAGTATGATTATCAATCCTAAGCTACCCTTATGAGAATATGAGTCTTCAATCCCAAGCTACCATGACTAACCCTAACTCAAGCTACCCTTGAAATGCATCTCATAATTCAAGGTCAAGCTACCCTTAGGAGAGTATGGATCCTCAATCCTAAGCTACCCTTAGGAGAGTATAAGTCCTTAATCCTAAAGCTACCATGAAATGGTCTTGGACAAACCAAGTCATGCTATCATGAAGGCATCCTAACAATGCTAGTTCAGGCTACCCATAGGACAGTAGAAATCCTCAATCCTAGGCTACCATGACTACTCCTAACGTATGCTACCATGAAATACATTTTACAATGCCAAGTCAAGTTATCCCTTAGGAGAGTATAGATCCTCCATCCTAAGCTATAAATCTTGGTCTTATCCTCCCAGGACAAGCTATACATGAAGGGAACGTATGTCACAACTTCAAGCTATTCTAGACTAACAAACTTTGATTCATTTTAGGTTATTAAGACAACCTAGAATCATTCTATGTGAGAGAACCTTGGATCTCCTAGCATCTTTATTCCTAAGTATGTAAGAGAGAAGCAATACACCACAAAATCACATAATATTGGCTTTACCCCCAAAGCCCTAACATTGATGACTACAAGCCCTACTTCAACTTTTATTTCTTAATATCATCATTATACCTAGATTTCAAGGTATTTCAATCACATTCTTCATTAGGAGGTGATTCTAGTCATGATTGATTCATAAAGGTTCAATTCTAAATTTTCAAGTCATGATCCATCAATTAGACTATAATCTAATTCAATTCACTTCTATTTTTTCCTAACCTTGAACAATTACTACACACGACATTGGTTTAAGAAGATCAACTATGAACCTTCAATTTCACCTCTAATGGCATAAACCCACAAATATCACATTCATCAATTTAGACTAGGGTTTACCATAGAAATCACATGAATTCATCATAATATCATAATTAGATGCTAATACAATCACAATTAGGTATTATCCACTAGATTGGAATCATACCTAAGCCCTACCCACAATGTAAGAAGAACCCTAGCTAGAATTTGCTTTTTGACTTCACAATTGGAGGAAAATATAGGGGGCTCTATGGGTGGAAGTACCCATAGATAATTAAGCTAACATATCTCAATGCAAATCCCTAATCAATCTTGCATCAATGGAGAAAAATCTGCCCCAACTTCCTTTCTTCTTCTGCTTCTTCTAGAGAGAGAACTATTTGGAGATAATTCGGGGTTCTTAGATGAATGAGTTAAATGAATCAGCTTAGAGGACTATTCAGATTATATAGGTGGTTAAATAACTAACTAACCGAGATCCCTTAACCCCTAGTTAATTACTAACTTAACCCCTAAGCCCCTAACTAAAAATAAAAACTAAAAAAACTGCTTGGACCTACGCCCCTCCACGGACGGACCGTGGGTGGACCTACTGAGCGTGCTGCACCTCCGTCGGTGAGGTCTGCAGCTCAAAAATTGCAGGCCTTAACCCACTTCCCCAACCTACGGGGTGTGGGTCCCCCTACGACCAATAGGTACCAAACATAGGTGGGCTGGTTTTTTACAGTTTTCTTTTGCTGTTTTGAGGTTCTCCTCAAGTGGTCCTTGGGTGGTCGTACCTTGACGCCCTAACCCTTAAACCCCTATTCTAAGTAAGGGAATCGTTTCTTGTGATTTTAATCTTCAAAGCACACTCAAAAATCTTACGAAAAGCTCTAGAACTCACTAGTTCAACTTACTAGTTTCCGGGGCATTACAATATCTCCCCCTTCGGATCATTCGTCCTCGAATGACGATTCTAAACACTTCTTAAAGTCACAACTCGAAGATAACAGCCCATCATGCATGCACTACATCTAAATGCACATAACTAAGGAAGAAAACTTTAATTCCAAGCTAAACACATTCAATGCAACACAAGGGAGTAGGAACTACTTCTACCATCCCAAAATGCATGAAATTATATATCTACTCATTTTCAAGGAGGTACTAACATCTCCTAGCTAAAACATGCTCAACAAACACTCATGGAGCCTAAATGCAAATTTGTCTCAAAAGAATTTATTCAAGGAGGAATCTTTCAACTCCAAAAACTAAGCATGTTCATATTTCAACTCATGAAGTCTATATGAAATCTACTCAAATGCACTTACAACATGAGGAAAACAATGCATATAAGTCATTTATAACAAGACCTAAGAATTTTCATCAACATGCATATAAGGAAATCATGGAAACACATAATTACACAATAACCCTACTAGGTAGGCACACTATCTCCCCCTTGGGAGTAAGCCTACACAAACCCTTCTAAACTTCATGCATACTAAAAACAACTTCAAACTTCAACATAACAAGTCACAAAAGATAAGAAATCTGGAAATTTACTAAAGCATGAAACACATACCGGAAGTGACATGAGGAGATCACTCTTGATCTTCTCTAGATTGGAGAGAATAAAACCTAATCTTCTTTCGAGGATCCACATCCCCGCTACTAGAGGCAACTTTCTTACCCTCTCTTCTTGTAACCTTAGCCTTAGGGCAATCTTTCATCATGTGGCCACTCTTACCACAACTAAATCAACCCTCTCTACTGGCCAAACACCTACCCTCATGCCTCTTACCACACCAACACAAGTTGTCCATAGGGACTCATTACTTATCCCTTGTGGCCTAGGGGTAGACACCCTCTCATCCTTATGCTTAGGAGCATTAGAAAAGCCTTGTACAAATTTTTTTTTTGATTCCTAGAACGACCATGTCCATTGGACCCATCTTGAAAGGACTTATCATTATCCATCCTAGACCTTTTTTTCTCTCTAGATTTTTCCTCTTCAAGTTTTTCTTCCTTCATTTGTTGAGCATACACAATAATACGTGAGATATCCATATTATCAAGGAGCATTGTCATACGACATTCTTTTTCTACCACTTTGGACACACCCGTCAAATACCTACTCATCATATCCCTTGGACTTGCTACCATAGCTGGATCATACTTAGACAATAGAGTACACTTAGGGAATACTCTTGAACACTCATGTTACTTGCTTAAGGTTGATGAATTCCTCCACCTTAGCCTCCCTCAACTCCTAGGAAATAAACCTATTTACAAATGCCTCTTTAAACATCTCCCAATCTATGGGACCCACCTCTACCGGCCTACCATCTTTCCATTGCTCATACCATATTTGAGCCACATCCTTCAATTGATAAGAGGCAAGTTCCACTTTTTCTACCGTACTCACTCCCATGATAGCTAGCACCTTATACACCTCCTCTATAAACCCATTAGGATCTTCCTCCACCTTGGAGCCACTAAACTCCGGAGGGTTCATCTTCAAAAACTCTCTCACCCTAGAAGCAACCATCCTCCTTATTGGGTTGGTCGGGGCCACTACCTCCCTATTGGTTTGGGCCGTCATAGCTTGGGCTTGAGCCGTCATGGCTCAGGTCAATGTTAGCAAAGCCAACCTAATCTCAACATTAGTCATAGCCGGAGGATCAATAAGATCTTGAGGAGGAGCTTGGTGTGGAACTTGGGGAGGAACCTCTTGCTCTACATTGCCTTCCTCTTCTCTCCTAGCATTTGCCCTTGTATTAGCCATACGCTGAAAAACAATTGGCACGGATTAGAAGAAGGGCCTACTAAAGCCAAACTTTATGGCACGACTTAGAGAATGAAGAAGTGATATTTCCTAAACATCCAATAGCCTCCTATTCATATATGTGGCGTGCTTCACATTTATGAACAAGACTCTACTAGACGTGGTTTGAGACAATCCTAGAACCATTCTAAACCTTGTGCTCTGATTACCAAGTTTGTCACGACGTACACCCTAGACGTAACATGACGTACTTGACCCCGAAGGAGTCTCATACAAGCCCTTAGAATCATAAACATAGGTATTAGAAAAATACGGGAAAATTTAAAACTTTTACAGTCAAAGTCATTTTCATAAAAGCAAACAGAAGTTTTTCTATACTTTGTCTCAAACCATCTAATACAAATTTAAATAGAACTCTTGGGACACAACCCATACAATAGTCTCAACATGAAAATAAAAGACATAAAGGTAAGGTGGGTTTGTCCTCGAAGCTATGAGGACTCACCAAGATCTTCATATCCTTGCAACTTCTAGAAACTTATCTCCAAGTGTAGCACTCAATCCCCAAACCCTACATTTGATTAGAATATAGGCAAAGTATGCATTAGTACAAAATGTACCATGTATGATAACTAGCACAATATCATAAGAGCATCTCAAAATGGTTAGTCAACATAATACATAAGCATATGCGATAATAATACAGTCACAACATAATCTCCAACATAAGAATCATACAATCATAAGTCAACATAATGCATAGTTAATAAGCATAGAAGATAAGTCATAATCATAATAGGCATAATTGACCCTTAGTCATCTATACCATAATAGAACCATTCTCAAGTAACCTCAAAAGCATACAAGGGCAAAGCATGAATACAATCCCATAATACCACCCAAGCCAAGTATCCCTTTTTGGTCATCTTAATCATAATCTATATACATGGTCAACTCTTAAGCTTTTATTTTAGTAAGGGCACCATACTTCTAAGTAACCTTAAAGCACACTTGTGCAATGCATGAAAGGCATCCTATACTACCCTTCACACTAAGCATAACCTTGAAGTCATCCTAGTCATATTCATCCTCCTTTGGCCTCATGATTAGCTTACTTCATATAGACAAGGGAACTATCACCTTTAGTCAATCATATCTTGGAAGGAAACTATGGTAACAACCCAAGCTAAGCTACACTACATAAGAGAACCCTTCACATCTAGCCTCAAGTCATACTTGTGCCATGTATGGATAGCATCCCATACTATTATTCACACTGAGTACTCCTTTAGACTATCATGAATGCTCACTAGTTGGGGACTAGTCCCTCTTTACTATTTACCTCTATTCATTTAAGGTACTTCTATATTTATTACTAGGCAAGCCACAACCTATGAATGAACTCTATTTCTCAATTCAAGGCTACCAAGGAATAACCCCCTAATAGGCTAGACCATCCTATCTTCCCGCTAACATAACTATATTAGGCCAAGCTAAATACGTTGGAAGACACACTAACATGCTAGTTCAAGCTACTCTAGAAAAGGTACAAGTGCCCTATCCTAGCTACCATGACATAGTCCTAGACCAACTAAGTAATGCTACCCTTAAAAGTATACTATGATACAAATGCAAGCTATCCTTAGGAGAGTATGATTCTCAATCATAATATACCCTTAGGAGAGTATGAGTCCTCAATCCCAAGCTACCATGACTAACCCTAACTCAAGTTATCCTTGAAATGCATGTTACAATTCAAGGTCAAGCTACCCTTAGGAGAGTATGGATCCTCAATCCTAAGCTACCCTTAGGAGAGTATAAGTCCTCAATCCTAAAACTACCATGAAATGGTCTTGGCCAAACCAAGTCATGCTATCATGAAGGCATCCTAACAATGCTAGTTCAAGCTACCCATAGGAGAGTATAAATCCTCATTCCTAGGCTACCATGACTACTCCTAACTCATGCTACCATGAAATGCATTTTACAATGCCAAGTCAACCTATCCCTTAGGAAAGTATAGATCTTCCATTCTAAGCTATCAATCTTGGTCTTATCCTACCAAGCCAAGCTATACATGATGGGGACATATGTCACAACTTCAAGCTATTCTAGACTGTAACACTCCGGAAAATGATAAGTTAAACTAGAGCCTAAACGTGAGGATAAACATTTTAAATGAGAGTTATAGGAGTCAAGGCCATGAGGCAAGTGCCATGGCCAAGGGGCCAAGCCAAAGCCAAAGGCTAAGGCTAACTCTAGACTTTAGACCCTGCCTCAACCTTTATGAGAAGGACCACGAGTCGTGGTCCTCACCACGGCTCATGAAGGTGGGCGGGGACTTGCCTTGGCCATGAAAGATTGGCCTACACTTTTCCTAGCTACTGCCTCAAACTTCATGGCCATCACCATGGTTCATGGTCATGACCACGACCATGGGAGGTGCTCGTGGAGTTGCCTTAGGCAAGTGAGTAAAAGGCCCCAAGTGGTAAGGCTATTGCCTTATGGACTTCGGGAGCGACCACGACTTGTGGTCTTCACCACGTCTTGTGGTCTTCACCACGTCTTGTGGTCTTCACCACGTCTTGTGGTCTTCACCACGGCTTGTGGAGCCCCTCGTGGTGATGCCTTGGGCGTGTAAGACTTGTGCCACCTTAGAGGGGCTACTACCTCAACCTTCCATGGGCATGACAACGTGTCGTGGTTCACTTCACAAGCCGTGAAGGGGCCCATGAAGATGACTTGGGCTCATGAGCCAAATGCCACCAAACTCTAGCCACTACCTTTATCTTCACGAGAGGGACCACAAGTCGTGGTCCTCAGTACGGCTCGTGAAGATGGGTATGACACCTGGATGGGGTCTTTATGTGAGGGTCATTTAAGTCTTTTACTTTTTAAGTCCAATTAAAGTAGGGGTGTTTTGGGTATCTTAGGTGTAAAATATATATGGGTTTTAAGTCAAAATTCACAAGACTTGGTCATTACTCACAAACACCCAAATATTTCCCAAAAATCCTCTCCTCTTAATATTTCTCTCTCTAGAAGTTCCTCCATTGAAGAACACCAAGAACTTGAAGGTTAGGGATCAAGACTCAATCATCTCAACTCCAATTAGTGGGCAAAACTTCAGTTAAGGTATGGGAACCTTGATTCATGGAACACTTTTCTCCACGAAGACCTTCAACTCTAATTTTAAAATTTGGGATATTATTCAAAAACTAGGGTTTTCATTCTAGCCATGAGTTCTTCTTAAAAACGATTTCATTATGCTATTTGTCTTATATTATGGGTGATTTGACGTTTAATGGTGATTTTCATAGTAAAACTCCCCATGAACCCATGAAATACCCCAAGACCCCAATTTCATGAATTGTGATGGGTGTATTGATGCAAGATGATTACTATGAATTGTATCCATGTTAATATAGTTATTGAATCTTTTTTTATTCATGATTAAAGTAGTATTTCTAAGTGTGATTATGAGACTTGGTTCATGACCCATGAAGGGGGTAAATTGTGAAGGATTGTTCATGATTTATGAAAGTTGCTTTTGAACTTATGATTCACTTGGAAGGTAAAAATTGTATGACTATTGTATAAATTGAGGTATTGTTGAAAGGTCATTCTTCCCTTACCCTTACACTTGATTATGTATGACTTGTCTAGGATAATGATAATATTGTTGTGTTGATTGAAAGGCCATTACTCATGAAAACACTATAAACAATAATGTGAAAGGGTTACTCACATATTAATGATGATTCTAAGGTCAAAAGTTAGTTCTCACCTAAACGAATCTATGAGCTATTTTATGGGTTGTATTGAATGAAGGGTATATCAGTCCTTCACACATGTAAATACAATTGAAGACTAATTTTGTATAATTTGGGAAATAATGCTTAGTACCTAGTGGATTTGGAAATGAGGTAAAGGCCCCTCCGCCAATGCAAGAGGTTGGGTCATCTAAGTGAACTCATGAGATGGAAGCTCCTCTGCCAATGCAAGAGGTCAGGTTTCTAGAAGCAATCTCCCTATCCCATAACTATGTGCCAACTTAGGACTTTAGCTAATGGATCCACCTAAAGGCTAAATATTTTAGTTTTACATTAGGCAAGTAGGACACCTTCTTTCGATGTGGGGTTACACGACACCGGATTCCATGTAGCTCACATGGTCTATGTCGGTTATGGTTATTCTTCCCTAAATGATAAGATAATGAATGACACATGAACTATACTATGATTTCTTGGCGAGTCTTACTTAGTAGGAGTGGGGGTATGAGACTTCAGTTTTACATTGCACAAGTAGGCTTAGTAGGATGTTATGGGATGGTTCCTTTATGTTATGATGAGATATGAATGTATGCATGTATATTGAATGGATGGTTTCCATGAATGACTTTCCTTATGTTCAAGTAATGTACATGACTAGTTCCTTATTTAGGACTATTGATTATGATGAGGTCTAAATATGATATGTATGACTAAGGTAGCTTCAAGAGAGTACTTAGTATGGTTGGTATTATGGGATGCCAACCATACATTGCACAAGTGTTCCTTAGGGGTTTCTAAGGTATTGATGTTACTATGTTGTGAGTATAGATGTGATTACAGCTTGTGTTTTACATTGAAAATGCATGTTGGTTTTCAAACTAGATAAATGCATACTTTTCAACTAAAATGCCCTTTTTTATCATATTTAAAGGATTTTATGCATGTTTCCATACTTAATACATAATTGTGCTAACCCCTTCTTCTCCTAAATTTTGGTAAGTGTAGGTTTTGGATAGGTGGCTTGCATTCTCCTTTCTTGAAGAAGACTTGGATTCCTTATCTCCTAGTTGTGGTGAGTCCTCAAGTTTGAGGATGGATTATCCATTTCTTAGTTTCTATTGTACTTCTCATGTTGACACTTTTATTGATGTAAAGGGCTAAGTCCCAAAATTAGTATTCCTAGGTTTTAGATGGTGTATGAGGCAAAGTCTAGATTCTTATGATTTTCCTTTATAAAAAATGAATTTGACTTCTATTGTAAGAGTTTTAGATTTTTCCACACTATTTCTATGTCTTATGTTATCATGATGCTAGACGCTTGTATGAGACCCTTTCGAGGTCAAGTACGTTGTGTTACGTCTAGGGAGACTCCTGGGTCGTGACAGACTAGGTAGCAAAGCATAAGGTTTTGGGAATAATATGTAGGTTGATGTCTCATGAACCACGTCTAGTAAAGTCTTCTTCATGAGTGTGAAGCGCGCCACACTTATGAATGAGAGGCTATAAGATGTTTAAGAACTTTCACTTCTTCCATTACTATTTAGGCGTGCTTTGGAGTCCTAACCCTATGAAGTCCTTTCTCTTAACCCTTTTCTTGTGATTATAGGCAATGAATACAAAAGAGGGAATGCAAGAAGGATGCAAGAGGAGGATGTGAATGAGGGAGTTCCTCCCCAAGCTCCTCAAGATCCTAATGATGAAGGGGCTATGAGTAATGTGGAGATAAGGGCGGATCTCCAAACATTGACTCAGATCATGACGGTTCAAACTCAAGCCGTCACCACTCAAGCCCAAGCAATAATGGCACAAGCAAATAGGGAAGTTGAGCCCCAAGTGAATCCTAATGTGAGCACCATGGCTTCAAGGTTGAGAGACTTTACTCGAATGAACCCCCCTATGTTATTTGGTTCCAAAGTGAATGAAGACCCACAAGAGTTTTTGGAAGAGGTCTACAAGATAGTGGATGCTATGGAAATGACTTCTATTGAGAAAGCCGAACGAGCCGAGTATCAATTGAAGGATGTGGCTCAAGTATGGTACACCCAATGGAAGGATAATAGGGCTATAAAAGCGAGTCCCATTGGTTGGGAAATGTTCAAGAATGCGTTCCTTGGTAGGTTCTTTCCACGGGAAAAGAGGGAAGCAAAAGTAGAGGAATTCATCAACCTTCGACAAAGGAGGTATGAGTGTCCAAGAATACTCCTTGAAATTTACTAAGTTGTTCAAATATGCCCCATCTTTGGTATCTAATCCTAGAGATGAAATGAGACGATTTTTGACAGGGGTGTTCGACTCCATTGAAGAAGAATGTCGTGCGGCAATGCTTCATGACAATATGGACTATTCACGTCTAATGATGTATGCTCAACAAGTTGAGGAGACAAGGCTTAGGAAGAAAAATAGAGAGGTAAAAAAGGCAAGGACTGATGATGGTAATTCTTTTGAGGGTAAGTTTGACGGCCAAAGTGGACCAAGGCTCAATAAGAGGTTTTCCAACTAAAGCTCCTATAATGATCCTAAGACAAACAAAGATAGGGTGGCTAACCCTAAGCCTCAAGGAGGCAATAGGAGTAGAACTTCCATTGAGAGGCTTACATGTGCCAAGTGTGGTAAGAAGCATGAGGGACAATGTCTTGCCGATTTGGGTGTGTGCTATGGATGTGGAAAAGGTGGGCATCAATTGAAATATTGTCCAACCCATACGACCAAGGGAAGAGAGGGTAATCAACCTCCTCCAAGTGGTTTTAATGCCCATGCTCCTAAGAAGAATCGCTTCTATGCCCTCCAATCTAGAAGTGATCAAGAGAGGTCCCCGGACGTTGTTACCGGTATGTTGCAAGTATTTCCATTGATGTTTATGCATTATTAGACCCCGGTGCCACTTTATCTTTTGTTACACCCTTTGTGGCTATGAAATTTGATGTACTCCCCAAAACCCTAATAGAGCCTTTTTCAGTTTCTACCCTGGTTGGTGACTCGGTTATAGCTAAAAGAGTATGTAGGAGTTTTCCTATTTCTTTGTCTCATAAAGCTACTTTGGTTGATTTGGTAGAATTAGACAGGCTTGATTTTGATGTAATTTTGGGCATGGATTGGTTGAATTAATGCTATGCTTCAATAGATTGTAGGACTCGGATGGTCAAATAACAATTTCCAAAAGAGCCAGTCTTAGAGTGGAAAGGGGGGAATTCTATTCCTAGAGGTCAATTTGTTTCATATCTAAAAGCTAGAAAAATGATCTCAAAGGGTTGCATGTATCACATTGTTAGGGTTATGGACGTTGAGTCCGAGACTCCTTCTTCGGAGTCGGTTCCCGTAGTAAGTGAGTATCCGGAAGTCTTCCCCGATGACTTGATCGGTATTCCTCCCGAATGGGAAATAGACTTTGGCATTGATCTTTTTCCAGATACACAACCCATATCCATTCCCCCTTACCGGATGGCTCCGGCCGAATTGAAACAATTAAAAGCACAACTCAAGGATTTGCTAGACAAGGGTTTTATACGACCAAGCATATCTCCATGGGGTGCACCGGTATTGTTTGTGAAAAATAAATATGGGTCCCTTAGGATGTGTATCGATTACCGCCAATTGAACAAGATCACTATAAAGAATAAGTATCCACTTCCTAGGATTGACGATTTGTTTGATCAACTCCAAGGGACTACCTTTTTCTCCAAAATAGATCTTCATTTGGGTTACCATCAACTAAGGGTAAGAGGATGTGATATTCCCAAGATGGCCTTTATGACCTGGTACGGTCACTACGAATTTGTGGTTATGTCTTTTGGGTTAACAAATGCCTCAACGACATTCATGGACATAATAAATAGGGGGTTTAGGCAATATCTTGATTCATTTGTGATTGTCTTTATTGACAATATTTTGATCTATTCAAGGAGTGAAGGTGAACATAAGGATCATTTGAGGATAGTGTTGCAAGCCCTTAAAGACCACCAATTATATGCTAAGTTTAGCAAGTGTGAGTTTTGGCTAAGGTCGGTTTCTTTCCTTGGTCATATTGTGTCGAGCATGGGTATAAGGTTGATTCTAAGAAGACGTATGCGGTCAAGAGTTGGCCTAGACCTCTAGCTCCTACTGATATTAGAAGCTTTTTGGATTTGTCCGGTTACTATAGGAGGTTTGTTGAGGTTTTCTCCTCTATTGCTTCTCCATTAACGACCTTAACTCAAAAGAAAGAAAAGTTTGTGTGGTCGGAGGCTTGTGAGAAAAGCTTCCAAGAATTGAAGGATAGACTCACATCCGCTCCGATGTTGACCTTACCGGAGGGTACCGATGGGTTTGTAGTATATTGTGACGCATCTCTAGTGGGTTTGCGATGTGTCCTTATGTAACAGGGTAAGGTGATTGCCTATGCTTCAAGGCAACTCAAGGTACATCAAAAGAATAATCCAACTCATGATCTCGAACTAGCGGCGGTGGTGTTTTCCTTGAAAATATAGAGACACTATCTTTATGGGGTGCATATAAATGTGTTTACCGACCACAAGAGCCTTCAATATGTGTTTAGCCAAAAAATTTGAATATCCGACAAAGAAGGTGGTTGGAACTTTTGAAAGATTATGACATGAATGTCTTATACCACCCCGACAAAGCTAATGTAGTTGTGGATACCTTAAGTAGATTGCCCATGGGTAGTGTGGCTCATGTAGGATATGAGAAGAAGGAATTGGTTCACGATGTGCATAGGTTGGCCCGGTTAGGTGTCAAACTAGTGGATTCCACCAAGGGTGGATTCATGGTCCATCATAGTTCTGAATCGTCTTTTGTTGTTGATGTAAACTCCAAGAAACATCTTGATCCTATCTTAATAGAATTGAAAGAATCGGTTCTCAACAAGTCCATTGAGGCTTTCTCCCAAGGGGGAGATGGGGTGCTTAGGTAGCAAGGTAGATTATGTGTTCTGGATGTTGATTGCTTGAGAGAAATTTTTTTAGAAGAGGCTCATGGTTTGTGGTATTCTATTCATCCGGGAGCCACCAAGATGTACCGTGATCTACGGAAAGTCTATTGGGGGAATGGTATGAAAAAGGATATAGTGGGTTTTGTTGCCAAATGTTCGAATTATCAACAAGTTAAGTCCGAACACTTGAGACCGGGAGGTTTGTTCCAAGATATACATATTCCCACTTGGAAGAGTGATGAGGTGAACATGGACTTTGTTGTGGGTTTCCCTCGTACTCGAAGGCAACATGATTCTATTTGGGTCATTGTTGATAGGATGACTAAATATGCCCACTTCATTCCCATCAAGGTTTCATTTTCGGCGGAAGACGATGCTAAGTTTTACATCAAGGAGGTAGTGAAGTTGCATGAGGTTCCTCTATCTATCATATCAAATTGAGTTACTCAATTTACTTTACATTTTTGGAAGGTGTTTCAACAAGGACTTGGTACCAATGTTAAACTTAGTACCGCTTTCCACCCTCAAATGGATGGTCAAGACGAACGCACCATTCAAATTTTAGAGGACATGTTGAGGGCATGTGTGATTGATTTCAAGGGTAATTGGGATGATCATATTCTGTTAATAGAATTTGCCTACAACAATAGTTACCACTCAAGTATTGCCATGGCCCCATTGGAAGCACTTTATGGTAGGAGGTGTAGATCTCCGGTTAGGTGGTTTGAGGTAGGTGAGTTTGCTCTAATTGGTACCGAACTAGTCTATTAGTCCATTGAGAAGGTTCGACTTATAAGAGAGGTTGAAGACGGCCCAAAGTCCACAAAAATCTTATGCCGGTGTTAGGAGGGATCTTGAATTTGAGGTTGGTGATTGGGTCTACTTGAAAATCTCACGTATGAAAGGTGTGATGAGGTCTGTTAAGAAGGGGAAGCTTAGTCCCCGGTATGTGGGCCCATAACAAATCTTGAAATGTGTTGGGAAAGTTTCTTATGAATTGGATTTGCCAAGTGAGTTGGCTTCGGTTCACCCGGTGTTTCATGTTTCCATGCCCAAGAAGTGCATTGGTTATCCGGTATCCATCCTTCCTTTAGAAGTCTTAGGGGTTGATCAAAACCTTTCTTATAAAGAAGTTCCAGTTGAGATTTTGGACCGGCAAGTTAAGAAGTTAAGAAACAAAGAGGTAGTTTCCGTTAAAGTCTTATGGAGGAATAACTTAGTTGAGGTTTCTATATGGGAGGCCGAGGCCTACATGAAGTCCCTCTATCCTCATTTTTTCCTTCTACTCCTATTCGAACTTGAGTTAAGTAATTCCTCTTGAGTTTAAGTGTTTTGGGAGTCATGCATATTGTGTGAGTTTTCCATAGTTTTCTTACGATGTGCATGTTCGTGTGAGAATTCATGTTTAGCATATGTTGAGTTTTCATCATGTATATGTTCCTCAAGTTGATTTGCATTTTAGTATAATGATTGTATTTTTCACTTCATGAGGAGAATTGATGAACATGCTTAATGATGTGTTGATGAAATGGCATATTGACTCTATGATGCTGTGTTGAGCTCAATCTAAGTTGGAGAAGGTAGTTCCTCCTATGATCATAAGAAATGATGAGTTTGGTGCATAATGAGTTGTGGACTAAGTTCTTACTTTCTTGTGAATGCATTGCTTATGTCTTGAGATGTAGTTGATGTTTCCTCCTTGTTATTGTGGATTGTTTTGATGTGGGGCAACTAGTCTTGAGTCTCTACTTCCGTAAGGTGTCTAGATCACCATTCGAGGATGAATATTCCTAAGGGGGAGATAATGTAACACTCCGGAAAATGATAAGTTAAACTAGAGCCTAAACGTGAGGATAAACGTCTTGAATGAGAGTTATAGGAGTCAAGGCCATGAGGCAACTGCCATGGCCAAGGGGCCAAGCCAAAACCAAAGGCCAAGGCTGCCCCTAGCCTTTAGCTACTGCCTCAACCTTCACGAGAAGGACCACGAGTCGTGGTTCTCACCACGGCTCGTGAAGGTAGGGGTGGTTTTGCCGTGGCCATGAAAGATTGGCCACCACTTTTCCTAGCTACTGCCTTAAACTTCACAGCCATCACCGCAGTCCATGGTCATGACCACGACCATGGGAGGTGCTCGAGAATTTGCCTTAGGCAAATGAGAAAAAGGCCCCAAGTGGCGAGGCTACTACTTCAAGGAACACGGGAGCGACCACGGCTAGTGGTCTTCACCACGGCTCGTGGAGCCCCTCCTGGTGATGCCTTTGGCGTGTAAGCCTTGTGCCACCTTGGAGGGGCTACTGCCTCAACCTTTCATGAGCATGACCACGTGTCGTGGTCCACTTCACGAGCCATGAAGGGGCCCGTGGAGATGACTTGGGCTCATGAGCCAAATGCCACCAAACTCTAGCCACTGCCCAAATCTTCACGAGAGGGACCACGAGTCGTGGTCCTCACCACGGCTCGTGAAGATGGGCATGACACCTGGATGGGGTCATTAAGTAAGGGTCAGTAAAGTCTTTTACTTTTTAAGTCCAATTAAAGTGGTGGTGTTTTGGGTATTTTAGGGGTAAAATATATATGGGTTTTAAGTCAAATTCAGAAGACTTGGTCATTATTCACAAACGCCCAAATATTTCCCCAAAATCCTCTCCTCTCAATATTTCTCTCTCTAGAAGTTCTTTCATTGAAGAACACTAAGAACTTGAAGGTTAGGGCTTAAGAATCAATCTTCTCAACTCCAATTCGTGGGCAAAACTTAAATTAAGGTAGAGGTAACCTTGATTCATGGAACACTTTTCTCCATGAAGCCCTTCAACTCTAATTTCAAAATTTGGGATATTGTTCAAAAACTAGGGTTTTCATTCTTAACATGGGTTCTTTTTAAACACTATTTCATTGTGTTATTTGTCTTATATTATGGATGATTTGATGTTTAATGGTGATTTTTATAGTAAAACTCCCCATGAACCCATGAACTACCCCATGAGCCCAATTTCATGAATTTTGATGGGTGTATTGATGCAAGATGATTACTGTGAATTGTGTCTATGTTAATATAGTTATTGAATCTTGTTTTATTCATGTTTAAAGTAGTATTTCTAAGTGTGATTGTGAGACTTGGTTCATGACCCATGAAAGGGGTAAATTGTGAAGGATTGTTCATGATTTATGAAAGTTGCTTGTGAACTTATGATTCACTTGAAAGGTAAAGATCCTATGACTATTGTGTAAATTGAGGTATTGTTTAAAGGTCATTCTTCCCTTGCCCTTACACTTGATTATGTATGACTTGTCTAGGATGATGATAATTTTGTTATGTTGATTGAAAGGCTATTATTCATGAAAACACTATAAACAGGAATGTGAGAGGTTTACTCATATATTAATAATGATTCTAAGGTTTAAAGTTAGTTCTCACCTAAACGAATCTATGAGCTATTTTCTGGATTGTATTGAATGAAGGGTAGAACACTCATTCACACATGTAAATACAATTGAAGACTAATTATGTATAATTTAGGAAATAATGCTTAGTTCCGAGTGTATATGGAAATGAAGTAAAGGCCCCTCCGCCAATGCAAGAGGTTGGGTCATCTAAGTGAACTCATGAGATGGAAGATCCTCCGCAAATGTTAGAGATCGGGTTTCTAGAAGCAATCTTCCTATCCCATAACTATGTGCCAACATAGGACTTTAGCTAGTGGATCCACCTAAAGGCTAAATATGTTAGTTCTACCTTAGGCAAGTAGGACACCTTTATTTGGTGTGGGGTTACACGACACCGGATTCCATGTAGCTCACATGGTCTATGTCGGTTATGGCTATTCTTCCCTAAATGATAAGATAATGAATGAGACATGAACTATACTATGATTTCTTGGCGAGTCTTACTTAGTAGGAGTGGGGGTATGGGACTTCACTTTTACATTGCACAAGTAGGCTTAGTAGGATGTTATGGGATGGTTCCTTTATGTTATGATGAGATATGAATGTATGCATGTATGTTGAATGGATGGTTGCTATGAATGACTTTCCTTATGTTCAAGTAATGTACATGACTAGTTCCTTATTTATGACTATAGATTATGATGAGGTCTAAAGATGATATGTATGACTAAGGTATCTTCAAAGGAGTACTTAGTATGGTTGGTATTATGGGATGCCAACCATACATTGCACAAGTGTTCCTTAGGGGTTTCTAAGGTATTGATGTTACTATGTTGTGAGTATAAATGTGATTATAGCTTGTCTTTTACATTGAAAACGCATGTTGGTTTCCAAACTTGATAAATGCATACTTTTCAACTAAAATGTCCTTTTTTTTATCATATTTAAAGGATTTTATGCATGTTTCCATACTTAGTACATAATTGTGCTAACCCTTTCTTCTCCTACATTTTGATAAGTGCCAGTTCCGGCTAGGTGCCTTACATTCTCCTTTCTTGAAGAAGACTTGGATTGCTTATCTCCAAGTTGTGGTGAGTCCTCAAGTTCGAGGACAGATTATCCATTTCTTAGTTTCTATTGTACTTCTCATGTTGAGACTTTTATTGATGTAAAGGTCTAAGTCCCAAACTTTGTATTCCTATGTTTTAGATGGTGTATGAGACAATCTAGATTCCTATGATTTTCCTTTATGAAAAATGAAGTTTGACTTCTATTGTAAATGTTTAAATTTTTCCGCATCATTTATTTGTCTTATGTTATGATGATGCTAGAGGCTAGTATGATACCCCTTCGGATTCAAGTACACCGTGTTACGTCTAGGCGGTACTCCTGTGTCGTTACATAGACTAATATGCTTTGATTCATTTTAGGTTATTAAGCCAACCTAGAATCATTCTATGTGAGAGAACATTGGATCTCCTAGCATATGTATGCCTAGGTGTGTAAGAGAGAAGCAATACACAACAAAATCACATAATATTGGCTTTACTCCCGAAGCCCTAACATTTATGACTACAATCCCTACTTCAAGCTTTCTTTCTTAATCTCATCATTATACCTAGATTTCAAGGTATTTCAATCACATTCTTTATTATGAGGTGATTATAATCATGATTGATTCATTAAGTGTCAATTCTAACTTTTCAAGTCATGATCCATCAATTGGACTATAATATAATTAAATTCACTTCTATGTGTTCCTAAACTTGAACAATTACTACACATGACATTGGTTTAAGAAGATCAACTATGAACCTTCAATTTCTCCTCTAATGGCATAAACCAACAAATATCACATTCATCAATTTTGACTAGGGTTTACCATAGATATCACATGAATTCATCATAATATCATAATTATATGCTAATACAATCACAATTAGTTATTATCCACTAGATTGAATCATACTTAATCCCTACCCACAATGTAAGAAGAACCCTAGCTAGAATTGTGTTTTTGACTTCACAATTGGGGGAAAACCTAGGGGGTTCTATGGGTGGAAGGACCCATTGATATTTAGCTAACATACCTCAATACAAATCCCTAATTAATCTTGCATCAATGGAGGAAAATCTACCCCAACTTCCTTTCTTCTTCTTCTTCTTTTTCACTTCTAGAGAGAGAATTATTCAGACAGAACTTGGGGTTCTTAGATGAATGAGTTAAATGAATTATTTTAGAGGCCTATTAAGCTTTTATAGGTGGTTAAATAACTAACTAACCGACCTCCCTTAATCCCTAGGTAATTACCAACTTAACCCCTAACTAAAAACAAAAACTAAAAAAAGTTCTTGGACCTACACCTCTCCACCCACGGACCGTGGGTGGACCTACTGAGCGTGCTGCACCTCTGTAGGTGAGGTCTGAAGATCAAAACATGCAGGCCTTAACAGGCCTTGACCCACGACACCAATCTACGGGGTGTGGTTCCACCTATGGCCAGTAGGTGCCAAACTTAGGTGGACTTTTTTTTGACAGCTTTTTGGGCTGTTTTGAGGTCCTCCTCAAGGACCCCTTGGGTGGTCTTAAATTGACATCCTAACCCTTAAACCCCTATTCTAAGTACGAGAATCATTTTTTGTGATTTTAATCTTCAAACTCACTCAAAAGCTCTTACGAAAAGCTCTAGAACTCACTAGTTCAGCTTACTAGTTTCTGGGGCATTATAGATATGCTATGTAGCTTGTGTTAGGCCTTTAGGGGTCTAGTAAATCATGTTACATCTAGGGTGTACCCTTGGGTCGTGAGAATTAGTTGACAGGAAAACATTAAAAAGGGTCATTTTTGTGTTTTTGCCTCCAAGAAAACCCTAAATGAATTTCTTGACTAATAAAAGGTTCAAAACAATCAAATTTTCATCTTTTAATCCATCATTCTCTTCTCTCTCAAACCCTAGGGAAAAACACTAAGTAAAAATCAAAGTAGAAGACTAGATTCAAGATTCTTTCGATCTTTTTCAAGATTCTTCTTCAAGGTAAGTCTTTCTCCAAGAATTCCATTATTTTTAACTCAAATTCCTCCATACAATTATGAATCACTAATAAAAATCATAATTCTTGGTCATAGAGATTTCAAGAAACTAATTCAAGAATCTCAAGAAAGGTTTTCTTGATCATTTACCTTCAAGTTCTAATGATCTACTTCAAAATTCTTGAAGATCCTTCAAGATTTTTTAAGAACCTTGTTATTCCAGGTATGTAAGGCTATCATACTGTTGGACTAGTTTGTCCTCACGCCCTACTTCTTCTTTCAAATCAGTAAAAGAAAAATCTAGGATTCTACCCCTAGATTTGAGTATTCTTGAGATAAGTTGATTCGAGTTCTTGAGTTCATGGTTGTTTTAAAAATTCTATTTCTAATTATTGAGTTTCTATATTTTTATTGAGTTCCTCAAGTTGAGTCGTTCATGCCCATAATTCCACATGAACACTCTGAATTGAGGTAGAAATTTTGAGAAGTTTTTTAAAGCCAACACTTGAGTTTTAAACTGATTTTTTTTTGGAAGAAGTCAGTATAAGAATGAGAAAAGTTGTATACATGAGTTCCATATTCTTATTTATACCCTTGAGTTGAGTCGTTCATGCCCATAAATTTCGCATGAACTCCATCAGTTGAGAATCTTTGAGAGGAGTAGTATTTTCAAGTTCTAAGTCTTGAGTATTGAGTTCCTAATCATTTTGGGATTATATCCTAATCACAGGGATACTACATGATACCCATGAAGGTCCTTGAGTTGAGTAATTCATGCCCATAATTCCGCATGAACCCTATGATTCGAGCAATCTTGAGATGAGTAATATCACTAAATCCTTGAGTTCTGGAGTTGTTGAGTTCCAAGTATTGAGTTCATACATGGTGATTGAAAACCTTTAATTGAGTCGTTCACGTCCATAATTCGGCCTTATTTGAAGAAGTCTTTTTACAAATTGTTTAAAAACTTGTTTTAAAGACTTGAGCACTGAGTAGAACAAAATTAGAGCTGAGTTCATTTTCTTTAAAATGATATATGAGAACTAAGTATTCCCACGACTAAATGTGTTTACATTTAAGATGAGAGGAAACTGAGATTTCCAAAAGAGTTTTGAGCAGTTTGAGTACCATCTCTTTTAAGAGAAAGATTTTTGAGTAATAATCTCAAAACACAGAAAGAGTTATGTTTTTAAACATATGAGCTAGTATATTTTGGGAGTAGTATTGAGCACCGATATGGGGGAGAGTTTATACAACTCCCAGCTCCCATAAACCATGTAACCAATGTGGGTAAAAAAGGTCATAATTTTTAGATGATTCCTTAATGCTTTTTAGCATAGACTAGTGGATCCACTTAGTTGAGGATTTCTATACCAGAGCAAAGTATAGGACAGTTCTGGCAGCTTGGGCGACCCGCTGTATCATCACATAGCTCATAATGATGGTTGTCGGTTAGAGAATCTCCCACAGAGTTATATTATATTTTATATACAAATTGAGTTGTTATTGTATCCTTTAATACAATTGAGTTATTATCTACTGTTTTAAAAACTTTCCATTTATTGCATCTTTTAATTATTGTTTTATCCTTGAGCACCTTGAGTATCATACCTTTGAGTTTAGTATCAGACCTTTGAGTTGAGTATCTAATCTTTGAGTTGAGTATATTATTCTAGAGTTGAGAAGAGGTAAGTATGTTTCCTTTTTATCAAGTTCAAGCCTATGTTTATGATTTAAAATTCCCTTTACATGCTCGTACATTCCACGTACTGATCCATTTGGCCTACATCATTTCATGATGCAGATACAAGTATTCAGGTTCATCAACATGCATGTCGTTGAGGTCATGTGATATTCCAGTCAGCTTTGGTGAGCCTTCTTATATTTCGGAGGACTTCACCATTATCTTACAATTAGTAGTTTTGGGATGTCGTGGGTCTTGCCCCGATATCCTTCTGTAATAGTAGAGGCTTCATAGATATACAAAGTTGAGTAGTTTTCAGTATGTATCCTCTTTGAGTTGTTTTTACAAACTCTGAGTTTATCTATTGAGTAGTTTTCAAATCTTTGTAAAGATTGAGTATTTGAGTTATTGAACTTAATTAAGTTTTTTCAAGCTTTTGTATGCTTGAGTTAGTCTTCCACTTGTAGTCAGCCAGGATGAGGATTCGCTTGGGGACCATCAATGGTTCTTGAGTGTCGGCCATGTCAAGGGTTCATATATTACTTTTAATTAGCGAGCAAGGCTAATTTGTCAAAGAATATTTTTGTTTTCTTCTAGATAAATTATTTTGGTTTGTTATCCTTATGATTCTCTTTATAACCATAAAAATAAAGATTCATTTTAGAACTAATAATTTATTTATTATTTTTCTTGTCTCTTGTATATAGAATGAAATCATCCGCAAGATTTGAAAAGTAATATGGCATAACGATTTCCAAGATTTATTCAAGGCTTAGATTAGACCCCACTACTCATCGTATTTGATTCGGTATTTGTACTGCAAATGTATTCCAGAGTCATGATGATATTACTGAGGAACGTCTTTATGATAATATTTTTGTTTCTCACTTCACTCAATTAGCAATAATTTTTTGGTGGACTTTTAGAAATCTAGAGATGAAGATTACTGAATTTTGAGTTATATAGGTTAATTATTCTCTATTTTCTTAGGTGCTTAAGAAGTAAAGTTTTTGTTATATTATTTTATTTTTGACTATTTATGTTTTGTCAAAAATGATCATATGTGTAGGAGGACTTATGATCAAATGCAATTTTCTCCTTATTCTTCTTCTTTTGCTTGATAATTTTTTACTTATTTGATCATATTTTGTAGATTATAGGAGATATATTTATAATAATTGTTAAACATTCTCGCATAATTCAATTTTACAAGGTAGAATAATGTAATTTGCCTAATATAATTACAACACTTCCTTTTTTTTGTTTATTGAAATCATACATTTAATATTATTTGTTTGTGTTTGTGAAGATACAAATCTGGAGTTCTTTTTGTAAAAAAAATATTTCATTTATTCTCTCTTGTCCTCTATGTAATTCTTAGAAATCTTGATTATATTATATTGATAACACTCTTCAAAGTTTTTATTTTTTCAGGTAAATTCATCTCTCACTTTTTATTTATAAAGTTAATTTATTGTGTCTGTGAGGAAGAATATTTTTAAAAATAGAAGTAGGAAATGAGTCAATGGTATGTTACTTAAAGAAGTATGTACATATACTTCCATAGTCTTGTGGAGCAATTTTTACTAGCCAAAATGATTGAATATGAGAATGTAAAGTTAATTTATAATTTTGAAAATACTGATGATTTCATAAAAAAAAATTATTTATAAAATTGAAGTCTTTAATTTTTTTTATTTTTGTTGTTTTCTAGGTGTTCTCAAGTTATTTTAAAATTGCAGATAATTTATAATTTTGAAAATACAGTTAATTTCCTGCTTTCTATTTAACTTATTATAAAATATTTGTCTCAATATCTTAATTCTGATTTTCTTTTCATTTTCTATATTTAACGTTCATTATTGGTGTAATAAAGTACAAATATTACTCCTATTATGTTACAATTAACAATTCTATATTAACTAGTTTCTCTCCAATACTAAAATAAACCACTTAATTAACTATCCCTAACCCAACTATGAGCAACAACATCCAAGCCTCATTTCCAATTCATGAAATTCCCCTAGAACCCCCTGATATAGTCCCTACAATTATTTCAACCTCATCCGTAACTTACAAAGGCTCCCTAATGGTCAATGAAACCATTATCAATGAGCTGGTTGATTTTAACGTTTAAAGCATACCTCATCCAATTCTAGGTGTTCAACGATCGTAAATCAGTATAAAACCCAACAAAATGAGTTGGGGTCGAATTCCACAGGTAGCGGTATGTGTTTCAGATTCAATTGAGAAGTATGAATGCGGTCAAATCAATCATAGGTACTAAAATTATCGAATAAGACATCATTTAAATCAAGGGGTGACACAAATGTGGGGGCTTTGGTTTTGATTATCAACTACAGCCAGTCATAAATAATATGAATTAAGAATAATGACATGCGTTATTGGGATGGATCGATTATAGACTAATATAGACATATGGGTAATTGCAACTATTAGTAAATAACTAGTTATTAGTGAGTAGGCTAGGCTATAAGGGAGGTAATTTTTTCTCGAACAATTTACCCTGAATGAAGTGATCTCTCTCGAACATCAACAAGCATGCAAATTAAGAGTAGCCCACACCTTAATCCATTTACTCTTTCAAGCTAAATGTTTGGGAAAGGGTTTAGGTTTCACTCTCTCGAGCTGAACCCAAATCAAACTGATACCCACAAACTATCAATCAAAAATATTAGTTCTAAAACCTCTCTCTCGAGCAAGCCAAGAATACAAACATAGAATTGCATTTGCAAGTACAATTCTTAGGTTAAACCACAATTAATGATTGAAATCACTTTTAAATAGAATTTAAACTAACAATTAGCAATACCCATAAGCTAAATCAGCCCATAATCACATAATCACACCCCAAGAATTAGGGTTTTAGCTAGACATCATAAAAAGGTAAAAACCGTTACCAAATTGATTATCCATGAACTAGGGTACAAGTGATTTCCTCTTTACAATGCTCGAAATTGAAGATTCTCAAAGACCCACTTCCAAATTCTAAAAAGTGAATTTCTTCAATCCTTCAAAGCTAAGGAAAAACTAGATAAAACTATCTCTAGATGCTCAAAACTTAATGATAATAATTCTAAAGATTGTTTCATACTAAACTAAATATTCAAAAATGTATTTATTGTCGCCGAAAATAAGATATGAAAGCTTATTAGGCGAAGTAATACGGGCTCGCCGAACCACTCGGTGAGCCGCCCATTGGTCTCTTTCATCGCCCTTCGAACTTGGCATTCAACATCCTCAACGTCTATAACTTTGGGTGATCTATCTTGGCTTCGCAGAATCACTTGGCGATCCGCCGACTGCTCATTTTCATCACCAACTTGGTTCTTTCCTTCAGGGCTTGGAACACTGGAACTTTAGGCGGTCTGATGAGCCACCTGGCGAGTCGTCGACTGCTCTTGGCGATCCTCAGGCTCGCCCATCTTCATTTCTTGAACCTGTTTTGTTCCTTTTTGCCTATTAGTGTCCTTGATTTGTTCCTAAATCCATACTCCTGAAAATTAAGGATTTAACATCAGTTATTGGCACAAAATAAGCATTTGAGGACACTAAATCTATATAAACAAAGCCCTAAATGAATCCAAATTTTGGACTCATCAACACCCCTAACTTAAACTTTTGCTTGTCCTCAAGTAAAAATCAAGTTCTACAGCTCAAAAAAGGATGTCTCAAACAGTGCTACAAAAGACTCAATCATGAATGCACACAATAAGACCTAACTTACTCATGCAAGGATCAATTGTGCTATGAAAGATTTAAGTTGTGATTCACCATTATCAAAGATGCTCAAGTTCACAATACTTGTTTCCAATGCAAGTTCAAGCTCAACAAAGGTACTCAAATGCCCTCACAACAAAGATGATTCCCTATTCACGCACAATTCTTAAACAATTTATAGTTCCGAAATCACATACAACTCTCACACTCACAAATATGAAAACATGCATTACTTCACCCATATGTTTACCCTTATTTTCCAATCAACATTTGTTTCAGCTTAATCGAGATCAAAAAGGTCTTTTCAAGGCTTATAACAGGGCTGAGTGTAAAGATATGGTAATTTAGGTTCAGTGTCTGCTACCCTCATGAAATGTGGTCTGAACATCACTTTCTTCCTTTTCTTCAACATTTGAATCATGCTCAAAATTCACCCCACTATTAAACTTCCAATGGAATACTGGATACCTCATTTCTTTTGCAACTTTCACAACTTTTTCTTTCTTTTTCTTTTTATTTCTTCTTTTCTTTCTCTTTTTTTATTTCTTCTTTTCTTTCTCTTTTTTTTTTTATATGGAGGGGTTCCATCTTTTTCAAGACAATTGCTAGAAGGGTGATTTTTCACACTTCTTGATTCACCTCCTCTTTTCACCACACCCCGAACTTAGGCTTTTGGTCTAACTTGGCTATTCAAATATGTCACGACCCAAGACTACCCCCGAGATATGACACGACGTATAAGACTCCAAAAATCCGCATACCATATCAATACATAAGAACATAGGAAATAATGCGGAATTTAAAACTTTTCTTTACAATCAAAGTCTTTTATAAGAGCAAGTGGGAGTCTACAACAGTCTGTCTTAAATCATCTATAACACTTGAATACAATCTTATGGACACATCCCTTGCAAAAGTCTAAAACATAAGAAAAGACTAAAAGGACATAACGGTCAACCCCTCAAATACTATGATGACTCACCAAGCTTCTTCTTATTGATCTACTATGATCCTAGCCATAAAGATGGAAGTCCATATCGCCGAACCCTACACTTTGTGAAAAATGTAGAAGAAATATGGGTTAGTACAAAAATGCACTAAGTATGATAGCCATGCATAAAAACCTTTGAAAATATGCTTAAAAGGGAAATATTTAGTTGAATGCATGCTCTTTGCTAATTTAAACCATCATTTAGAAGTTAGTGTGAAAACACAAGTCATAAGCATAAAAGACATCACGATAATACATAGACTATAGCATGGTAGATAACAATCAAAACTAATGAGTATAAGAAATACCATTTGGAATACATACATAGTCAATAAAATCTATTTTTAGTATGACATGAGAGAAACACTTCATGAGCCACCTCAAGGCAAGCTTGTGCAATGCATGGATAAGACCCCATAATCCTACCCATACTAAGCAAGTAACTTTAGATCCTCATTCATGTTTACTATCTTTTAATCTCATCCTTAGCTTATTTCTCATAGACAAGGAAACATTCGCTTTTAGTCAACTATATCAAGAAAAGCAACACATGGAAACAATTCAAGTTAGCATACAACATTACAAGTAGCCTTACTATCTAAATGAAATTGTCATCTAGTTACAAGCACATGAACTACATGAATAACCATGACATAAGAGGAATCTACCATAAGTACTCTCAAAGCCTACTTGTGCAATGCATGGATGAAGTCCCATACCCCCACCCACACTAAGTAGTACTTCTTGAGTAGCCATAGTTCATCCTAAACTTGACTTTGTCGGAATTAGCTTTAACCGACATAGACCATGAAAGCTTATTCATGGAATCTGGTGTCTCCCCCACACCGAAAATGGGTGTTCTACTTGCCTAAGGTAGAACTAAACTATTAGCTCGGAAATGAATCCAATGGCTAAATAACCTATGGGGGAACGTAGTTAAGGGATAAGGGGATTGCTACTACAAACCCTCCTGCTACTAGTGGATGAGGTTCCATCCCATGAGACTTCTTCTAGAAACCCTCCCTCTACTAACGGAGGAGCTTCCATATTATTGTCAATATCCACTCGGTGCTAAGCATAATTCCCATTGAGTTTATATTAAGTCTTGACTTAATTGTAACGACCAGTAAAATGAAAAAGTGAAACTAAATCCTACCGACTTTGTGTTTTAGTTGATGTGAGGTTTGAGGGTGTAAGATATTGTCCTGAGCTATGGTTGAGGGGTTTAGGGAATAAACATCAAGGTACGAATCCCTAAGGACCACCCTAGGGGTCCTTGAGGAGGACCCTTAGCCTAACCGCCAAGACCCCAAGGAAACTTGAATGTTGCCAAAAATGTGGTGACCTACGGAGGGGGACCACGCCCCGTAGGTCCAACCACGACTCGTGGACCTGTTTCGTGGGTCAAGTCCCTCAAATTCAACCCCCAGCAACAAACCACGCCCATGCAGGATGGTCTGTGGACCCATCCACGGTTTGTGGATGGTGATCCGTGGATCACACTTGTAAAAGTTGTCTTGGTTCGGCATTGGTAGGGGTGGTTTAGTAAATTCATCTTAAGTCTAGTTTAGTTGGGGGACGGTTATAATGGTTTTATTAAAGTATTTTAAGGGTTTTTAAAGTGTTAAACTCTATTTTAGATTTCATTATTTTAAAACCCAAAATACAACCTGCCCTCCCCTCCAAAAGTTCTCTCTCTCGAAACCTCCATTAGATGTGAAGGGTTCAAGCTTCCAAGGTCAAGACTTACAGTTTTGAAGGGATTTTTGTGGGATTCTTCCATAAAAGGTATGGCAGTCTTCATCCTTGACTTAGTTTCTTTCGAGGAGCCAATTTCAAAGTCATTTCAAATCTCCAATGTTTCCCCTTAAACTCTAGTTTTCAATCTTGGCATGGGTCCGATTCTAAATGTTTTCCAAAGGGTTTATTGCATTGAATTATGAATGAATTGTGGATTTAAAGATGAATTAAGATGATTTCTTCCTAGAACCCATGTTTCCCCCCAAATTCATAGGTTGTGAATTGTGAATGGGAATTGGTTGATTATGCAAGTATGTTGAATTGTTGATGTTTCTATTGAATTAGTAATTGAATCATGTCAATTTCCTTATCTATTGTAGTATCTTAGATTTATGGGTTGATGTTCGTTCATAGCCTTGAAAGGCAAGTTCATGAAGGATCTATGTATGAATATGATGTGAAATATATGTGTGTGATCTCAATGAATATATTATGATCATGTTTAGAATGGAATTGTGTTAGTATTGAAAGCTTATGAATGATGATGATCTATGTGAAGTTTTATTCTCACATACACATACTCATGAATGACTAATGAATGAAGTTCTATGATTATGTTAATGATGAAGTATCTATTGAAAGGGTATTCTCAATTGTACTCTAATGAATGATAATGACATGTTGTGAAAGGACTTTCTCACAATATGGAGATTCTTAGGTGAAAGGCTATTCTTATCTTTGAATCTATGATCTTTCCAATGAATGAATGTTAGGTTTGGGATGGATACTCATCCATGAGTTGAGGCGGAGTATATAGCAACAATCTCTTATCCCATAATGATGACTAATGTAATGAATGTTACGTACTCCGTGGGGAATTATGCTAAACACCGAGTGGATATGAATTGAGATGGATGCTCATCCAAGAGTTGAGACGGGTTATCTAGTAACAACCTCTTGATATGGATACTCATCTGTGAGTTGAGGTGGGGTATCTAGTAGCAATCTCCCTATCCCATAACTATGTGCCCACAAAGGTCTAGCTAGTGGATCCACCAAAGCTAAAAGTAATGGTCCTACCTTAGGCAAGTAGGAATCCCTTATTCGGTGAGGGTGACACTGGAATTCCATGAATTCTTCACATGGTCTATGTCGGTTAAGGCTTACCCTCACAAAGAATGTTAATGAACTATGGCTTCTCAAGAATGCACTACTTAGTGTGGGTGGTAGTATGTGATGCCATCTGATGAGTCCATAATTTGGACTATTTTAGGGTTTAATTTGATAAATTTAGTATCCTCGAATGCATATTTTTTCTCAATAACTGATGTAAATCCTTGAGTTTTAGGTATTTGGATTTAGAGACAAAGCATGGACACTATTGGGCAAAAAGGAACAAGGTAGCTGAAAGAACAAAGAAAAGATGGCCTGAGGATCGCCTAAACCATTAGGCTAGTCGCCGAATGGACATGGTCTCGCCTAATGTTCCACTGTGCCAAGCTCTGAAGGAGAAAATCAAGTCGGTGAGATAAAGGAGCAGTCGGCAAGTCGTCGAACAGTTCCGCGATGCAGTCCTATATCGCCTAAAGTTAGAGAACTTGAATTTGTTGAAGGCCAATGCAGAAAGGCGATGAACCTGACCAAAGGGCGGATAGCTGAGTGGATCAACAATCCCAACAAACTGCGCCGAGTGGACCATCGCAACACACTTCTTGACAACTATAAATACTTCTTTGAACTTTTAGTTTAGTATGCAACCAGTTTATGAAATTTTAGAAATACTCAGTTTTAGAACTTAGTTTTTGGAGACATTTTCCCTTAGCTTTGGAGATTTTGAAGATTCCCATTTCGAAGAAATTGGAAGTGGGTATTGAAGATTCTTCATCTTAGACGTGTGTAAAAACCATATCAATCATACCCACTTGATGGAAACACTTTTCGGTATCTATTTATATCTCTTTACTATGTGTGATTATGTGAATATGGGTTGAATTTACTATTTGGTATTGCTAATTGATAGTTCAATTGTTGTTTAAAGGTGATTTCGTTCAGTGGTTGTGTTTAAATTTAATGGGGTAGTAGTTGAAAATAGAATTTTAACTTCGTGTTTTTGGCTTGCTCGAGAGAGGTTTTAAAACCAAAACTACTGAATCGATGGCCTGCGGTTATTGGGTTGTCATGGATTCTTCTCGAGAGAGTGAATCCTAAACCCTCTCCCACACATTCAGCTCGAGAAAGTGAATGGACTAAGGTGAAGGTTGTGTTTCATTGCCACTTATTGGTGTTTGAGAGAAACTGATTTGATTCAGGGTAAATTGTTTGAGAGAAAGTATACCCCCACTATAGTCTAGCTTAGTTACCAATTTACAGCGATTTACTATCAATAGCAGTTACTCGGTTGTTTACCTTAGCCCATAATCCTATCACATCCTAAGAATCCCGTCTCCATTTATGTATTTTCATTTTTAGTCATTTTAGTTGATAATTGATTACAAAACCCCCTTTGATACTTGACACTTATGTCACCCTTTAATTTATAGTGTTTTTCTTCGTATATGTCTCTAGCTATAATTGACTTGAACGAAGTTCTTGATTTTTTTTTGATTCTCGATTACAAACTACTCCCTTGGGACTCAACCCCAACTCACTAGTTGGGTTATGTTACTACTCACGATCATTGACACTTGAACTGGAAGTAGTGTCCTGATACGTGAAATCAAAATGGTACCGCTGCCGGGGAATGGTGTTAGTTGAGAATTTTTAGTTAAGTTGAATTTTGTTCTTGTTAGTCATAGTTCTACTTACTTAATTTTTAGTTTTGTTTTGCTTGTTTGTGTTGAAAATAGGAAGTATGAGTGTGAATTGTAGCAATGGCAGTCAAGTAGGCCATCAAGATAACATCGGAAACCTTAACGATGTCAATGAACCTCATGCTAATGACCCCCATCTCATGGGAGGTATTGGTACCATTCGCTTGCCTCCAGCTGAAGGGAATACTGTGTTCCACATCACAAGTACTATGTTGCAACTCTTGCACCTAAAGGGACTTTTCAGTGGGTTGGCTCATGAGGATCCTCATGAGTATCTTCGAAACTTTGTTGATGTATGCGGACCATTTTCCTTTAAGAACATCTCTCAGGATCTATCTGGTTGAGGTTATTCCCATTCTCTCTGATAGGGGAGGCATGTAAGTGGCTGGCTGAATTGCCATGTGAATCAATTACTTCTTTGGAGGAGTTGGTCACCGCATTTCAAGTGTTATTTTTCCCTCCCTCGAAGATGATGACTCTTCGGGATAGTATTCAGAGCTTCAAGCATCTAGAAGGTGAGTTAATTCATGAAACTTGGTTGTGATTCACGAAGTTGGTGCTTCAATCCCCAACCCATGGCTTGCCTAATAATGTGTGTTGCAGTATTTTTACCGGAGTCTTGACTCGGTAAATAGATGTGTTGCTGACCAACTTTCTCTGGGAGGTTTGATGCAGCAACCTTATGTGATAGTAGCTCAACTCTTTGATGGCATGACTACCATAAAAAAGGGCATGGTATACCAGTGAAGACCAGGTGTCACCTCTCACGTTCAAGTTGACTAAGGAACAGATGGATAAGGACCAAGAGAGGGACCAGAACATTGCCAAGATCATGACACAACTTGACATTTTGTCTAAAAATGTCATGGGAGTTGGTGCTCGAAGTGTCAATGCCATAGGTGTCGGGTGTGCTAATCCAGATGAGTCCAAGTTTGAAGCCTTGTATAATGAAGAGGTAAACTTTCTAGCCAACCAAGGCAGTGGTTATCCTTCAAACTACCCGAGCCAGGGTGGTAACCAAGGTTTGACTAGGGATGAAGATTGGAAAGATCAAGATTGTGAATGGAGGGACCATAATCCAAATTGGAAGAATGGGGAGAAGGATAGGTATGTACCTCCCTATGAGCGCCAAAATCCAAAGTATTCGGAAGGTAGTAGGTCTAAGGATATGCTCTCTCGTATCCTCAATAAAGTTGAAGGGTCAGACAATATTTTAAAAGAAATGAAAGAAGATGTGTCTACCTTCAGCTAGACCGTCACCTCCCATTCAGTGTCGATCAAGAAGTTGGAGACCCAAATGGGTCATATATCGTCTCATCTCAACCCGAGACTGCAAGGGGGTTTGCCTAGTGATACTACGGCTAACCCCAAGAATGAGGCTTGAAGGTGGACTTGCATCGTACCGCAATGTTAACTAAGGCACTACTTGAGAGGAAACACAAGTTTTCTTATTTTTTTCTTTCTGTTTGGAATAATGGTGTGTTATTTGTGCAGGTTAACATGTGAAAAGTGTTCAGAAAGAGGGAAATTTGTGAGAAAAAGATCCAGTCGACGGATCGCCGAAGAGGTAGGCGATCCCGACCTAGACCATCATTTGACTCAAGACAAATTTAAAAGGGAGTCTGTAAAACTCGATGAACCCTGGAAATTATGGGTGAATCGCCGACCAGGTCGGCGATCTCGATCTATTCCACCATTTGGACCCCCACCATAACTGGAGGTCCTGTAAAACTCGGCGAAGTAATTGACCACTCGGCGTGTTGCCGAGTGGTTCGGCTAGCATGACTAACGTCCCCGAATGAGTGAAAACTCGATGGTTTTTTAGGCCAAAAGGTTATACTTTTCAAACTCCTTCATTTTCCCTCTCTTTAAAGCTACAAAAACTCACACTTGCACGTTATTCTCTATATTGTTGGATTCTCCAAGTGTTTTAGTCATTGATCTGTTCTCAGAATTTGGATTACATTGCCACCTAGCGATTCAATCTTATCGTAATTAGCATTACAGGTTGGTGTCCCGAACCCCGAGTTTGTTTTTGACATTTTGAACTCTTATTCAAATGATCTTATCGTGTTGTCATGTGTTGGGCCTCTCTGATAGGATTAAAATGTTTGAATGCCTATTTCAATTTGAAAATCTTGCCCATATTGTTTTGAATATTGAAATCTCGTAATTTGGTGCATTTAAATAGATTAAATTTTGTGGGGCTGTACTTTTATGTTATGGGTCTTGTTTGAATGTGAGTTGTGCATGGTTTGATTTTATTTTTGGGGGGTTGCAGGGTTGAATTCAAGAAGTTGGGTTGAGAATAGGCACGTTGGGTCCTTTGGCGAGCCGGGTCGAGCTCGCCGAACTAATCGGCGGTTCACCAAATGTTCCCATCTCACCTTTAATTTCATGCTTTATATGTTGTTGGGTTCTGTAACTTTCGGTGAGAAGCCTGAGGTCGCCAAGGGCACTTTACGACTCGCCGAAGGACTTTTCGATCGCCTTTTGTGTGCACCCCTGATCCCTTTGTGCACTATAACTTTCGGTGATCTGACCCTTGCTCGCCAAAGCGATTCGGCGACTCTCCAACCGGTTCGGTGAGTCTGTCTACAAATGATTTTCTGCGTTTGGGTTTGAATATTTTCTAACTTCTTCTCAATATTTTGCAGACAAGGTTAGGACAAAAGTTGCTAGAAGAAACATGCCACCCCGACAGATAAGAGCACAAAATTTCAAAATAAGTGAAGGAAGGTCAAATCCTCCCAATAAGGGCAGACAAGAACCTCTATCTGAAGACAAAGGCAAGGGCAAGAAGCCCAATTCTTATAGGAAGACCACTCCCAGAGGCCCCTCTATTCCTTTATGGCCCGGGGATTCTATGCAGCTGTGCAGAACATTTTGGCGGATACACATGTGGTAGCTCCTGGTGGGTCTGTTCCATCTGAGGTAACCACGGGCACTGATGCCCAAACAGACTGAGCGACTGAGTAGACATGATCCCTTTTTCACTTCCTTTTCTGGCTTACTTTTATTTTGACTTTTGGATATTTTTGCTTGCATTTGAGAAGAAATTCTTTTATTTGTGGTGGGGTGAGGCCCACCTTTTGTGTGACATTCGTAATTCTTGCTTTGTTTATATATTTGGGCTTTGAGCTAAATTTGTCTTATACACTGCTTTTTATGGATGTTTGAGCTTGTGGCTCCTTGTTTTTAATCGAACATGATTTTTGACCCTTCCGAAAAAATTTCCGAATATTTTTACCACTTCTTGTTTGTGTTGAATGTGGCTATTCTTTTGTAAATTTGAATATCGGTCTTGATCAATACCAATGGCTTGAATAGTTCTTACAATCAAACAAACATGAATGTGCAGCTATGACGAGGCCAATTGAAGTTGCATAGATTATATGTGAACTCTTTGCATCTCGTTGTGACTAGCCAAGTATCAAATTGAGTCTTTTGTGATGAGCTTTGCACACTAGCGAAAGTGTGGAGTGTTGTTTTGACATTGTTGTCAATGCCTTGTGTGATGAGCTTACCGTGAACTATGTGTGATGACACCTAGAATTTACCCCGTTAGTCCGGTTAACTGAGTGAAGCAATTTCTTGAGATGACCTTAGGCAACTTTAAAGAGTGTGAACCAATTCAACATTATACCTCTTTTTATGGCCTACCTTGTGAGTGTGTGAACTCCTTTTGAGCACCCCTTTGAGCCTTACCCTTTTCTTGGATGAAACTTGATGAAAGCTTAACCTTTGTTAATCCATTACCCATAATCCTCATGCTTTGTGATTTATTTGAATAGCCAAATTATGTCAAAAGCATAAGTTGGGGGTGTGGTGAAAAGAGAAGGTAAACCAAGAAACTGCAAAGAAGTCCCTTTTGCCCATGTTTTGAGAAAAATGGAACCCCTCCATATAAAATAAAAAGATAAAAATAAGAATAGATTGAAAAAGAGAAGGAAAGAAAAAGTTGTGGAATAAAGTTGTGAAAATACAAAGAAAATGGGGTTTCCAACGGTCCATGGAAGATGAATAAGAGGTGACTTTTGAGCTTGAATGAAAATGATGAAGAAAAGGAAAGAAGGTGTTGTTCACATCACATTTTATGAGGATAGAAGCCATGGAGCCTAAATGACCATACCTTTACACTCATCCCCAGTACAAGCCTTAAAAAAAGACCTTTTTGATCTTGAATGAGCTGAAACAAAAGTTGATTGAAAAATAAGGGCAAACATATGGGTGAAATCATGCATTGTGTTTATCTTTGTGAGTGTGGGTATTGATCTTGATTCCAAAACTTTAAATGATTGAACTATTGTGTGTGAATATGGAATCATTCTTTGTGTGAGGGCATTTTAATACATTTGTTAAGCTTGAACTTGCATTTGAAGCAAGTATAATGAGCTTGAGATTCTTTGGTAATGGTGAGTCACAACTTGAATCTTTGAGTACACAATTGATCCTTGCATGAGTAAGTTGAGTCTTTTTGTGTGCATTCATGATTGAGTCTTGTGTAGGACATCCTTTTTGAATTGCTGAACTTGAGTTTTACTTGAGGACAAGCAAAAGTTTAAGTTGGGGGTGTTGATGAGTCCACAATTTGGACTCTTTTAGGGCTTTATTTTGATAAATTTAGTGTCCTCGAATGCATATTTGTCTCAACAACTGATGTAAATCATTGAGTTTTAGGTATTTGGATTTAGAGACAAAGCATGGACACTATTGGGCAAAAAGGAATAAGGCAACTGAAAGAATTAAGAAAAGACGGCCTGAGGATTGCCTAAGCCATTAGGCAGGTCGCCGAATGGCCATGGTCTCACCTAATGTTCCAGTGTGCCAAGCTCTGAAGGAGAAAATCGTGTCGGTGAGATAAAGGAGCAGTCGGCGACTCGCCGAACATTTCCGCGATGCAGTGCTATATCGCCCAAAGTTAGAGAACTTGAATTTGTTGAAGGCCAATGCAGAAAGGTGATGAACCTGACCAAAGGGCGGATAGCTGAGTGGATCGGCGATCCTGACTAACTGCACCGAGTGTACCTTCGCATCACACTTTTTGACAACTATAAATACTTGTTTGAACTTTCAGTTTAGTGTGCAACCAGTTTATGAAATTTTAGAACTACTCAGTTTTAGAACTTAGTTTTTGGAGACATTTTCCCTTAGCTTTGGAGATTTTGAATATTCCCATTTTGAAAAAATTAGAAGTGGGTATTGAAGATTCTTCATCTTAGACGTGTGTAAAGACCATATCAATCGTACCTACTTGATGGAAACACTTTTCTGTATCAATTTCTATCTCTTTACTATGTCTAGCTAAAACCCCAATTCTTGGTGTGTGATTATGTGAATATGAGTTGAATTTACTACTGGGTATTGCTAATTGATAGTTCATTTGATGTTTAAAGGTGATTTTGTTCAGTGGTTGTGTTTGAGTTTAATGGGGTTGTAGTTGCAAATACAATTTTAACTTCGTGTTTTTGGCTTGCTCGAGAGAGAGGTTTTAAAACCAAAACTACTGAATCGATGGTTTGTGGTTATTGGGTTGTCGTGGGTTCATCTCGAGAGAGTGAATCCTAAATCCTCTCCCACTCATTCAGTTCTAGAGAGTGAATGGACTAAGGCGAAGGTTCTGCTTCATTGCCGCTTATTGGTGTTCAAGAGAAACCAATTTGATTCGGGGTAAATTGTTTGATAGAAAGTTTACCCCCACTATAGTCTAGCTTAGATACAAATTTACAATGATTTACTATCAATAGCAGTTATCCGGTTATTTACCTTAGCCCAAATCCTATCACATCCCAAGAATCCCGTCTCCATATTTGTATTTTCATTTTTAGTTGTTATTTTAGTTGATAATTGATTACAAAAACCCCTTTGATACTTGACACTTGTGTCACCCTTTAATTTATAATGTTTTTCTTCGTATATGTCTTTAGCTATAATTGACTTGAACTAAGTTCTTGTTTTTCTCTTGATTCTCGATTACAAATCGATCCCTTGGGACTCGATCCCAACTCACTAGTTGGGTTATATTACTACTCACGATCGTTGGCACTTGAACTGCAATTAGTGTCTTGATACGTGAAATCACCATCCATGCATTGCACAAGTAGGCATTGAGAGGGGTTGTGGTGTGTTCATTTATAATGTTAAATGAATGAATATGCTCTTATGATGATGCTAATAGAGAATGTTAGTTTAATGTCGAATGAATGAAGGTGCTATTAATGAAGTTAATGAAGAATGTTGACTTATGCATTTAATGTAATGATGCATGCTATACTTGGATTGTATTATGAGTTACTTCCTTGTCATGACTTAATGAATATGAATGTGCCTTGTCTATGGTGGTTTCAAGGAGTACTTAGTGTGAGTTGTATTATAGGATGCTACTTATACAATGCACAAAATTTACTTAGAGTTGCCCTAGGTGATGGTCTTTATGTGTTGATATGACTTATTTAATGTTTATGTCTCTTATGTATGAGTATTGTGTAAAGATGGAAAGGATGAATGGTAAGTTCACCTTTGGTGACCTTAAAGTGGTACTTTAGTGTGGATAGTGGTATAGAACGGTATCCATACATTGCACAAAGTATAGCTTGAGGGTTACTTGAGGTGTAGCCTTAATGTGAAGGTAATGACTTATATGTTGATTATGTCTCTAATGTGATGAAATGACTTGTATGTAGGTTATGTTTTAATATTATGCCTCTTACGCTTATGTTCATGAAGTTTTCTCAAAATAGCATATATCATGGCTTTCAAAGAAAATGTTTGTTTTAAGCATGGTTTTTGCATGGCTATCATACTTGGTACTTAATTGTGCTAACCCATATTTCTTCATGTTTACTACAAGTGTAGGTTCCAGCATTTGAGTGATTCTCTCTAGTTGAAGCTTGGATTTGAGATTCTCCAAGACTAAGTGGTATGTCCTCATAGACCGAGGACAAGTATTGTAGTTTCGATTTCTTTCATGTAATAGACATTTATTAGTCTTTTGATTGTTAAGGTCGCGTCCCTACTTTAGTTTCAATATGTTGTTTTAGATGGCCATGTGAGACAGTAGACTTCCGCTATTTTCGAATGTTTTAAATGACTATTTTGATTGTATGGTTTTAAAGAAAGTTTTAATTCCGTGCCATTTTCCTTATATCAAATGTTATGAATGCTATGAGGCTTGTATGAGACATTTCAGAGTCTTGTACGCCGTGTCACTTCCAGGGTATAGGCTCGGGTCATGATATAAATAACCAATTATGGAAGGCTGTCTTGACACTCATTCCAACAAACTCATGTTAAAGCTCCTAGATTCAATAAGGGAGACTAGTCTTCAACCCTTAGAATCACTATATGTGATAAATCTTTAACATTGTATGACGTTCATACCTAAGTGTGCAAATGAGGATAATCATCCACTCAACACAACAATTAAATTATGATGCATTCACTTTACTATCAAAGAAATCTAATTGTAAACACATAAGTCTCACACACATAGTTAATACTCAAGTTTTTCCCTTCAAGGACTATAGATCACATTCAACCAATCAATCTTGAATTACTACATTAGATATAGATGGTGACATGATTCAAGTAACTAAGCTACTACAAGAAAATCTCATACTATTCATCTCATCCCAACTCATAGTCACAAATTGGGGACATGGGGGTTCGTGGGATCTTGGAGGAAATTCCACATCAAAACTACAGAAATTCCTTAGTTAATACATAATTCAAGTAATTACTTCATTATATTTATGATTATATAACATTCTACTAATACCAATTAACACCCACACTTTAAAATCTAATTTGGGAAATTAGGGTAATTCATGGATTCATGAAAGATTTTATCGTAAAACCACCATAAAACAGCAACTAAACAATTATATAAGATAATTAAATCATAAAAAACGTTTTTAGAAAGAATCCATGACTTAAAGTGAAAACCCTAGGTTTTGGAGACTTTTCGACTTTGAAATTGAGAGTTTAAGGACTTCATGGATTAAAGGCTAACCATGAATCAAAAATACCATACCATAGATCAAGATTCCTCAAGAATTCGAGTTGAAAAGATGGGTTCTTGATCCCTAGACTTCAACTTATTCTTCTTCTCCAATGGAGGTTTTAGTGAGAGAAATACTTGGGAGGGAGTTGGTTATATTTTGGGGTCTTGTGATTTATGAAGTAAATAGGTTTGTTAATGGTTTAAAAGTACTTATATAAGTCTATTAAAATGAATTAAAACGTCCCTACACTAAAATAATTAAATTAGGAATTTCCTACAGTGACTTACCCTTGGCCGAATTTGAGGCAGCGTTACAGGCCCCATCAACGACCCCGACCCACGGGGCATCGATGGACCCAAGGACCGTACTGGTCACTCGTGGGTTGGAGTCTACAGCTTCTCAACTTTTCCCTTCACCCACGACTTGGTTCCACGAGGTGTGGATGGACCTACGCCCATTAAGGCCTATCCTTAGGTCACATAATTGGGTAGTTTTGGGGCAGTTTGGGGTTAGGCTTTAGGATCCTCCTCAAGGACCCCTTGGTTGGTAGTTGGGGGGTCGTACCTTGACGTTTAACCCCTAAACCCCTCAACCTAAGTTTGGGAAACCATTTTACATTTCTAAACCCCACACCAATCTCAAAAACTCTCACGTAAGGCGCTAGTTTAACCTAACAATTTTCTGGGTGTTACAAAACAAACCACACCTCATGAGAGTTATGGGTGAAAGGATAAAGAGGGATCATAGTTTTTCAAGTTTCTTCCAAGAAAATGAGATGGCTCAAAGGGGATCAAGCGAGGTACACACATCACACAAGGTTGGCCACAAAAGAGGTATATTGTCAAATTGTTTCACTTTTCAAAATTGTTGCCTAAGATCATTTCAATAGCTTGCATCACTTTGTCAATTGGACCAATGGGGAAAAATCTAGGTGTCATCACAAAAGGTTCATAGTAAGCTCATCACACAAGTCATTAGCACCAATATCAAACGAGACTCATTCGAGCTAGTGTGCAATGTTCATCACAAGAGACTCTATTTGATAACTACCTAGTCACAACGAGATGCAAAAAGTCCACATATTGTCTATGAAACTTCATTTGGCCTCATCGTAGCCACACATTCATTTTCATTCGATTAAGAGCACTATGCAAGTCATTGGTATTGATCATAACCGATACTCAAATTTGCACAAGAACAACCATATTCAAACACAACAAGAGGTGGCAAAACTTTTCAAAATTGGTCAAAATCCATTTCCATTCAAAAAAAGGGAGCCATAAGCTCAAACATCAACAAGATAATATCAAAACATAATTTAAAATACAAAACCCAATAAATACACAAGAGGTATGTATAGAAATACCTCACCCTAACACAAATAAAAAGCAGTTGTCCTAAAATGCAACAAACATATTCAAAAGTCAATAAAAATGACAGAGAAGGAGGTAAAGAAGAATCTTGTTTACACAGTCGCTCCATCTGTCAGGGCATCAATACCCAGTGCAACACTCTGATCTTGGAAATCTGTGCCCGGTGTGACAGCAACACTCGCTCCACTAGAGCCTGCCATAGACGTATATGTCACTGACATCTGGACAGTTGAATGCACCATTGCCTCCTCAACCTCTGTCAGGCCCTCATATATGGTCTCCTCCTAGAGATCGAGCTGCTCCTCACCAGTCTTTGCCTCAGACTTGGTAGCTGCCACCTCATAAGCTCGAACCTCATCTCCGACGGTAGCCGAAAGCACATCAGGGTCAGCTTTCATATCAGGGATCTCTGCAGTCCCAAAAATCATAGACATATCTGTGCACTTGAGATGGTCCACGTCCTTTCTCAACTCAGCAATTGCGGCCTTTAGGTCCATCACCTCATCATTCCCTCCCTGACCTTGCTCACACACCGCTATCCTTGCCGTAAGAGAATAAATAGAGACACTAAGCGGTTTCACAACAATAGTGAGGACCCTCTCAATCATCCCTGGGACTGTATCCTCAAGCCTAGAGGCACGCGTATCATTAGAATGGGCTCAATGCCCCATCCGTAGTATCGCAGCCTAGGTGAGTAGAGGTCGGGAGATAGCAGCACTAGCAGCAGACCTAGGAGGTATAGGAGCAGTAGAACCACTCGGAGTCATGGAAGTGGCAATAATAGATATACCTGATGGCCCAGGGGCCGGAGTAGGCAATACTGCCTCTGCAGGTAAATTCTCAATGTCTACAATTGGGGAAGAATCCACCCGGGTTGTCTTCTTCTTCTCTGCCTCATCCTTCAAGTACTCAGCCTCAATGCGCCGGATATCGGTAGAGGAGGTGGGAATAAATTCCACATCTTTATTCTCATCACGGGACACTCGGGTAGGTCCGCATAATTCGATGATCAACACCAGGAACGAAATCAAAGTCTGACGCTGCCTAGCCCTCATGGCCATTTATTGGTTTAGACTTATCCCATCAATGATGCAACCAAGACATGTTGCCTTTTG
The DNA here is from genome assembly GCA_029582685.1 of Solanum piurae. NCBI lineage: Eukaryota > Viridiplantae > Streptophyta > Magnoliopsida > Solanales > Solanaceae > Solanum > Solanum piurae. The sequence continues at coordinate 7,026 of JAJOOO010008317.1, read as the reverse complement.
TGTGGTGAAGGATAGACTCATTCTGGGACGGCAACAAAACTCACTTTAGTCATGCAAATATCAATTGTGTACTCAAAGATTCAAGTTGTGACTCACCATTATCAAAGAATCTCAAGCTTACAATACTTGCTTAAAATGCAAGTTCAAGCTCAACAAAAGTGTTCAAATGCCCTCACACAAAGAAAGATTCCATATTCACACAATGGTTCACAATTTAAAGTTTTGGAATCAAATGCAACTCTCACATTCAAAAAGAGGAACACAATGCATAATTTTACCCAAAGGTTTGCCCGTATTTTTCAATCGACATTTGTTTTAGCTCACTCAAGATCAAAAAGGTCTTTTCAAGGCTTGTAATGGGGCTGAGTGCAAAGGTATGGTCATTTAGGATTAGTGACTTTCATCCTCATGAAATGTGGTGCTCACAACACTTTCTTTCCTCTTCCTTCATCATTTTCTTTAGTGCTCATAAGTCATCCTATTATTCACTTTCCATGGATTGTTTGGGAACCCCATTTCTTTTGACAGATATTGATATTCTTTTGACAAAAGAGGTGATGGTAGATGTTATTGTGCAGGCTTCTTTGACAGATACATCCATAGCAGCTCCCAGTGGGTCTGGTACTGTTGTTTCTTCCGAGGTAACTCCGGGCACTGAAGCCCAAATCCAGACATGCACCGGGAACTAATGCTCAGACAGATAGAGAGACTGCATAGACATGATCCTTTATTTACCTCCCTCTCTGTCTTTCTTTTGTTTACATTCTGGATATTTGATTATTTGCATTTGAGGACAAATGCTTTTTATTTTTGGTGGGGTTATGCCCCCCTTTTGTTTGTGCTATTGATATTCGTGTTTTGTTTTTATTTGGGTTGTGAGTTTTGATGTCGTTTAAATACTGCATTTCTGTGGATGTTTGAGCTTATGGCTCCTTTTATTTTAAAATTGCAAAATGATTTTGACCCTTCCGGAAAATTTTAAAATTTTCTGAAATTTTTTGCCACCTCTCATGTGTTGAAGGTGGTTGTTCTTTTGAAAATTGAAGTCTCGGTTCTGATCAATACTGATGACTTGAATAGTGCTCTCAATCGAACGAACATGAATGTGCTGCTACGACGAGACCAAATTAAGTTGCATAGACAATATGTGAACTCTTTGCATCTCGTTGTGATTAGCCATTTATCTAATCGAGTCTCTTGTGATGACCGTTGCACACTAGAGAAAGTGTGGAGTCTTGTTTGACTTTGGTGTCGATTCCTTGTGTGATGAGCTTACTTTGAACCATGCATGATACATCCTAGATTTTCCCCGTTGGTACGGTTAACTAAGTGATGCTATCTCTTGATATGAACTTAGGCAACTTCTAAGAGTGTGAGCCAATTGGACATATACTTCTTTTTGTGACCTACCTTGTGAGTGTGTGAACCTCTTTTAAACACCCCTTGAGCCTTACCCTTCTTTGGAAGAAACTTGATGAAACCATAACTTTTATTTATCCACTACCTATAATCCTCTTGAATTGTGGTTAGTTTAATAGCCAACTTAGGCCAATGGCCTAAGTTGGGGGTGTGGTAAAACGAAAAGGGGAAGTCAAGAAATGCAAGGAAAGTCTCCTCTTACCCATAGTTTTAAGAAAAATGGAAAAAGAAAGTTTTGGAATAAAAGTACAAAAGAAATGGGGGTCCCAAATAATCCATGGAAAGTGAATAACAGGATGACTTATGAGAATTAAAGAGAATGATGAAGGAAAAGGAAAGGAAGTGTTGTGAGCACCACATTTCATGAGGATGAAAGTCATTGAGCCTAAATGACCATACCTTTGCACTCAACCCCATTACAAGCCTTAAAAATACCTTTTTGATCTTGAGTGAGCTGAAACAAACGTTGATCGGAAAATACGGGCAAACCTATGGGTGAAAGCATGCATTGTGTTTTTCCTTGTAAGAGTGAGTGTTGCATCTAATTCCGAAGCTTTCAACTATGAACCATTGTGTGAATATGGAATCATCCTTTCTGTGAGGGCGTCTGAACACTATAGTTGAACTTAACTTGCATATGAAGCAAGTATTGTGAGCATGAGACTCTTTAATATTGGTGAGTCATAACTTGAATCTTTTAGTGAACATTTGATCTTTGCATAAGCAAATTGAACCTGGTTGTGTGCATTCATGATTGAGTCTTGTGTAGCACTCTTTGAGACACCCTTTTTGAACAGCTGAACTTGAGTTTGCTTGAGGACAAGCAAAAGTTTAAGTTGGGGTGTTGATGAGTCCACAAATTGGACTAATTTAGGGCTATATTTTAATAGAAATTGTGTCCGTAAATGCTTATTTTATCTCAATATCTGATGAAAACCCTTAAGTTTCAGGTATTTGAAGCTTGAAGGAAAGCATGGACACTACTTCACAAAAAGGAACGAAAAGGCTGAAAAGAACAAGAAAATGAAGGCCTGAGGATCGCCAAGTCCACTTGGCGAGTCGCCGAAGGGTCTTACTGCGCCTTTTGTTCCAGTGTGCTAAGCCCTTAAGTAAAGGATCAAGTCGGTGGAAAAAAGAGGCAATCGGCGCTTCGCCGAGGAGTTCCACGAAGCAGTACTACGTCGGCCAATGAACCAGAGCACGATGATGCGAAGGATGGTGCAAGACGACGATGAACTACACCAAAGGGTGAATCACTGAGTTGATCAGCGATTCTGACTAATGTCGCCGAATGATCCGCTGCAACACAGATTTTTGAAAACTATAAATACTCGTTGAGAGTGATAGCTTAGGATGATATTTTCAATATAGAACAATTAATATAATTTTAGTACTTTTTATTTTTGCTCTGAGTTTGAGAGGGTTTTGAAAACTTGAAGAAGAAGAGGGTTTCATTTCCAAGGGTTTGGACTTGGGTCTCTTAGATTCTTCATTCTTGGCCTGTAACAAGACTTAAATATTCATACCCACTTGAATGCAAGCTCATTTAGGTATAAATTTCTATATCTTGATGTGTGGCTAAAGACCCCAATTCTTGAGGTGTGATTTAGCGAATATGGGTTAAGATTGTTGTTGGGTCTTGCTTGCTGAAAGATTAGATGTACTTTAATGGTAATTTTGTATAGTAGTTGTGGACGAATTTAACAAATTTGTAGTTGCAAATACAAGTTTATTTATGTTATTCGGCTTGCTCGAGAGAGAGGTCGCGAAACTAAGACTACTAGATTGATGGTCGAAGGAGTGGGTCGACATGAGGTTCATCTCGAGAGAGTGAACCCTAGTCTCATATCCTAACACTCAGCTCGAGAGAGTGAGTGGGGAAGGTGTAGGCTGGTCTTCATGCGGCAAGTGGGTGTCCAAGAGGAGCCCATTTGAAATGGGGTAAGTTGCTCGAGAGAGTATTTATTCCCACGTATAGCTTAGCCTAGCCACTATTACTCTATAAATTATCTATTGAAAGCATGTACCCAACAGTTTAGATTAACTCGTATTCCAGTCACATCCCAAGAATCCCCTCTCATTCATAGATTTCTTTGTTATTTCTATTGTTTTGCTATACCTGTGACAAAACCCCCAAATTTTTAATTGACATTTTTGTGTCCCCCTTTAATTTACAATGTTTTTAATCGTTCATGTCTTTAGCTACGACTAGTTAGAACTAAATTTTATTTTTCTATTAATTCTCCAAACCACTCCCTTGGGACTCGACCCGAACCCTTGGTTGGGTTATTATACTATTGCACGATCGTACACACTTGCATTGGCAGTTGTGTCGTTGATTACGCAAATATCATTGCCTCCCAAACAGCGCCTTAGTTAACGTTGTGGCACGATGTAAATCCTTATTCAAACTCCATTCGTGGGATCAACCCTAGTTTCATAAGGGCACCCCGCCTTTGACTCTGGGTAGAGGGAGGACAGTACTTTGTCCATTTGGGATCCTAGTAGATGAACGAGTATAGAGTGGGAGTTTGTCATCTGATTCAGCATCAAGACATTCTCCCCCAATTGTTCCAGCACCCTATGCTACTCATTTACCTTTTGGAGTAGGAGTGTGGGCATTTCTATGATCTGTCCATCCTCATTGTTCTTAAGTTTCCTTCGTTCATGAGGAGGAATATAGTGCCCCTTCTTGTTGCACTGGACTTCGAGATCCCTAATCTTCTTGGTTAGCTCATCTAACTGGGTTAGCAGGACTGCTAAGCTGAAATCTCTCCTTTTTATTGCTTGATTTTGCTTATTTAAGTTGTCAAGCAATTTAGTTGCTATCACATAATGTTGTTGTACTAGACTACCCGAGACAATTTGATCAGCCAACATTCTATTTCCTGGACTAAGACTACTGTAGAAACATTCAAGAAGAAATATGTCGGGGATCTCATAAGTATAGCATTGACTCAGAAGTGGTTTAAACCTCATCCATGCCTTATAAAGTTGTTCACCGTCTAACTGCTTAAAGGTTAGAATCTTATCCAAGAACCTCATCACTTCTACTGAGAGGTGCTCCATTGGTTCACCATCTCCATCATGTATACTCATTATTCTGTCTCAACACACAAACAAGCAAGACAACTAAAAATTAAGTAAATTATGACTAAGAAGAACACAAATTTTACTAAACTAAAAAATTCTCAAATAACACCACTCCCCGGCAGCGGCGCCATTTTGATGTTCGACGGAATCAACTGACACTATTTCGGTTCAAGTGCCAATGATTGCGTGTAGTGATATAACCCAACCAAGGGTTGGGATCGTTCTCACAGGGAGTGGTTTTGAGAATTAATAGAAAAATAAAAGCAAGTTCTAATTAGTCATAGCTATAAATATTTAAGAATAAAAACATACTAAATCTAAGGGGTGACTCAAACATCAATTATCAATGGGGGTTTATATTAATTAACAACTAAAAAGAGCAAAAATATAAGGAAACTAGACATGGAGACAATTTTCTTCGGATATGATAGGAATACAGGATAAACTAGACTATTGGGTACATGCTTTTGATAGTAAATTGTTGAACATTTGTGACTAGGCTAGATTATAGTGGGGGTAAATTCTCTCTCGAGTAACTTACCCCGAATCAACTCGATTTCTCTCGAACAATGAGTTGTCGCATTAAGCACAGCCTCCGCCTTAGCCCATTCACTCTGTCGAGCTGAATGTGTGGGAGAAGGACTAGGGTTCACTCTCTCGAGCTGAACCCATGTCGACCCAATACCACCGGCTATCAATTTAGTAGTCTTAGTTTACGATCTCTCTCTCGAGCAAGCCAAAAACACTAAGATGAAATCGTATTTGCAACGACAATCCCATTAAGTTCATACAAAACTACTAAACGAAATCACATTTAAACAAAAAATAAACAATCAACAAGCAAGACCCAACAGATAATTTAACCCATATTCACAAAATCACAGTGGAAGAATTGGGGTTTTAGCTAGACATGTAAAAAAGATAAAAATTTATACCAATATCAGTTTCCATCAACTAGGTATGAAGAATTAAGTCTTAAAACACGTCAAGTGTGAAGAATCTTTGAGACCCACATCCAATTTTTTGGAGTTGAAACCCTTTGAATCTTCAAGGTCTTAGAACAAAGTCTCCAAAACCCTCTAAAACTTAAACTCTCCAACAAGGCTCGACGATCTTCAGGCCTTAATTTCTTCATTCTTTTCATCCGCCTTGTTCCTTCTTGCCAAGTAGTATCTATGTTGTGCCTCAAACACCAAATACCTGAAAATTAAGGATTTACATCAGATATTGAGACAAAATATGCATTTGAGGACACTAATTCTATCAAAATATAGCCCTAAATGAGTCCAATTTGTGGACTCATCAAACCGACATACTTTGGAATTAAGGTTAATCCAGGGATTCACATAATTTCTTCATAATATCATGAATCAACACTAAATTAATCATATGTGAGTAGTATTCAACTATTTGGAATCATACCCACCTGAAACCCATACATTGGAAGTAACCCTAGCTTGATTAGGTTTCTTCTTCACAAATTAGACGAAATTCTAGGGAAATGTATGGGTGGAAGAACCCACATACTAAGAGCTAAACATAACTTAATAAAATCCCTATCACAAGCCTTTAGCAATGGAGCCGTTGTTCTTGACCTTAGCTTCAACCCTAGCTTTTTCTTCAATGGAGGTTCTTCTTAGAGAGAGAAATATTTGAGAGAGGAGTGATTTGGGGTTTTGATTCTAAATGACCTATATGGGGTGGATAAAGACTTAAAAGTATTTATATAGGTGTATAAAACCCTTACAAAATGACCCCCACTTAAAACTAGTCGAATAGGATTTTACTTAAAAACTCCTAAACTAGGCAGCCCCGTCCAGTGGTCACGTCCACTTTTACGAACCATGAAAGGAGACCACGTCCCATGGTGGTGCCCGTGGTCCTCTAGGAAGTAGGTATTCTCAACCTCCAAAACTTCCAAAACCTAAGGCATCTTCACAGACCACTTCACGGTCTGTGGTCAAGACCACTGGCCGTGAAAGTGGTCGTGAACTTGGGGCAGTAGCTTGGCCTCAAGGCCTTGCCTCCCAAGTGGCTAAGAAGTCTTCACGGACCGTGGTCCACACAACTGGTCGTAAACCCTTAGGCAGTAGCTTGCCAAGGTTGGGCAGCCTTGGCCCTTTGGCTTAGGGTTTCCCTTTTGCCTTGGTACTTTCCCTTCCCATACTCAACCAAACTCTCAATGGTCATCTAGGCTACTAGGTCTAATATGTACCTTGACGTTCAGCCACTAAACTCCTTACTCTAAGCACGTAAAGTCTCATCTACGACTCTATTTCTCATACATCAAACCTTAGAACCCTAGCTTGTGGCTCTATTTTGGTCTACTAGTTTCTGAGGTGTTACAACCCTAAGTCTAACCCCTAAGACCCATTTAAACTACAATGCTGCCCCAAACTTGGTAGACCATGCCCCGTACGTACCTTGACGTTCAGCCACTAAACTCCTTACTCTAAGCACGTAAAGTCTCATCTACGACTCTATTTCTCATACATCAAACCTTAGAACCCTAGC